>CM034060.1:6198938-6238916 GCA_019804595.1 Bruguiera parviflora
TTGATAAATATTATTAATATTGCTTTTCAATCAATGTAATTTTTAATTAATTGTGTGTAGCATTTTAAAATTAATAAAATTAAACATTGCTCTAGTGTAATTCAATATATTTTGTTAATAAAGGTATGGAAATTATTATACTCTAATATTCGTATCGAGGCCGTTGTGTTCTAACATGGTAGACATTGACTTTGAGTTGCTCGACGTTCATAATACTTTTTTGTTTTTTTTAGTACATACGAGGGCAGCTCTATATTTTTTTTTTTTATATGATTAAAACTTAAAACTTTGAAGAAGAAAGTTTGAATTCTTAATTAATAAGATATTTCTAATAGATGATAATACTTTTCTTTTATATTACAAGACATTAAGTGTTAAAATTCAACCACTATGTCAAACTAGTAGAATTTAATTTCAAGATCATTTAGTGAACTCAGATATCTTACTATCAATATATTAAGTATTGCAGTTTACCTCTTATATGAAAATTTAATTATTAAAACCTTAATTCTCATGAGCAATGCTTAAATCATATTTTTCATCACAAGGGAGAAGAAGTTGTCCTATTTTCTCTCACGTTGTATATGCTTCAAACACAGTTTTCCCAACTTAGGGTTCCAGACTGATAAATATCAAACTGTTTTTACTTTCATGCTGAATTTTCCGGCTAACTATTTGCCCTATGAATTAGTCCAAAGCTTTTTTCATTCTTTTGGTGCTGCTAATTGCCCTTCTTTCAGTGCAAAGAGCACTGAATTTTGATCCCTTTAAACAGGAGCAGGCAATTTTGCTAGAAGAATGTGTTGCTGAGTTCTCATGTCTTTGCAGAGAATCTAAAAAGGTCAAAAGAATAGGAATCAAATACTCATTTTCCTGTAATACATGCGCCAGTAGACATCACAGTCATCTTTGGTACATGCCTCACAGTAAGCTTAAGTGCTCATCACTGTGCCAATATCCAGACATAGTTTCAGGCAATTCCATGATATGATGATTGTGATCAGCTTCACTTAAGGTATGCATTGCACCTTTGATTCACCGCTCACTGACATGGCGAGTATAACTAATAATGACTGCCTCCACAATGGAACCTCCATTAAGCACATAAAAGTGGGGCATCTTTGACAACCACGCTCTTGTAAATTACATCTCCCTTCGGGGCACACAGACAGCAAACATCTTCCCTATCACATACTTATCCTGATCCAGAAAGGTAGCAGTAGCCCTATTTCTAGCTGCAAAAGCCCTATCCTTGCCAATTGGATTCTTGTTGGCAGCACCAAATCTTGTCAGGTTTCGTTTTAGTAACTCAGCCAGTAGATCATCTCCTTGTCCAGGAAGAAATAAAGGGGCAAGGCGGTAACAGAAACACATTGGAGATGGAGAGATCAAGATTGGCCAGATTGGTCAATGACATCCACACTTTTTTGCATGCTGCAGCTATCAGATAACTTGGTTGTGACAAGAGGTGGCAGATGTAGTTCAGAGATTGCCTTGTGTCCTTCCCTATAGCTTCCAACGCATATTGTGTCGCCCCGACCATGCCAAGTTCCATCTTGGACATTGTTCATCTCCAGCGTTCTGGACTCCTGTATATTACAACAGCATTAACAATCAGATTTAAGAAAGCCTTTTCAGAAAGCTGGGCCTGTTCAGTTATGACAATTGGTAGAGTCGAAGAATGGAAACAACCTGACATAACGTGCAGCAGGGACAGAACAGATGGTAGATACAATCATCCAAGAAACTATCGCCACCCTGAAAATGGATGCATTTGCAGAAAATGGGAAAAACAATGTGACTTGACTGACAGCAGCCAAATGAAAAGACCAAATCACATAGACCCAATGATAATGCGCATAACATAGTACAGAAAATATAAAAAGAGAAGTGAAGATGCCTTTCACACCACCTGACACAAGTATTTGAAGGAAAGAAAGAATTTTGCACATGGGTTTTTGAATTAAAGAGAACTTCGGTCACTACAAAGATAAGTTAAAATTCAAATTTGACAATCAAGAGAAATGTGGCCAATTTCAATTAGTCGGTATGTAGTTGCAATGAAATTTGCTGATAATAACTTGGCATACTCTCATAAATAACAAAGAACAAACATCAAACATTTAGTCAGCTTCCACGATTCTTAGGATGGTCAATGGCAGACTATCTCCACCTGAGAGTTGGAGTAAACATGTTCCTCATAGTGCATTTATACTTTGCATAAAAAGGACTGAACTAAGATATTTTACATTATTGAATATCTTCAAGGGTCTCGTGTAGATACTTACCATGCAAAGAAATATTTTGGGAGACTTACCAGGGAGTAGAACTTGTGTTATTTATTTATTTTGGTTACCTGTTCTACATCATTTGCATTACCATTGTAACTCAATGTATACAGAATCACACATTGGATAACAAGCAAATAGCTAGGACTTGAGAGATTGCTAAAGCAACAACCAGAGTAGAAGTTGGAAGTTGAACAGCAATGCAAGCATTGATGAAATTAAGGTCCAACAAGTATGATGAGGAGCAGTATTGAGAAAATCACGAGACAAGGCCATGTATGAGATCCATTGCATTATGGTTTTTCAATTTTCACAGGGGTAAACAGAGCAAGACCGCAAACAAGTAACCATCTCATTCAATATTCATATGGCATACCAGGCTATAAGACACAGTATAAGAAAAACTCACCCTGATGTTAAACTTCTTCCTCATCCGTGTGCGGAAGAAACCCAAATACATTGCTACCGAAACAGTAAAGGCCATGGCCAAATACAAAAAGCGGTGCCGCTTGGTCACAACAAAGGCAATGAAGGCGAGAAGAGCAGCAAGGGCAATAAAGCAATATACAATTCCCTGCAACAAGATCACACTAGAAATTTGTAACTTATCTGTAACCAGCTTTACTAAGGGAAGAAATTTAACCAAAAAAAAAAAAAAAACCAATTTGCAGCAGAAAACTGCGAGCAGATTCTGAATTTGACCGAGCAGAATCTGAATTTGACCGTGTGTTCGGCTAATGCTTTCACAAACAACCAGTTTATTTTTACTAAGAGAACAGCAAAAAGATACCTGAACAAAACAAGTACCAAAACCAGCTCGTCTCACGTTCTTCCCAAATCTGTAGCACGGACAGCTACAACATTAAACACTACGTTAGTCCCATGTACCATGATCCTCAAAAACTCACTTCAAGAACATCATCTTTGTGTGAAACCCAGTTGTATAATTAGTATTAATTTAAAAAAAAAAAAAAAAACGAAAAACAGAAGAAAATTGTGAGAGAAGAATTCATTGAATTATTTTCTCCAGCTGGCATATTGAACATCTAAATAAATAAAAGCCTTTATTTATTTATTTATTTTTAAAAAAAGGGCCTTTGACCTGACCCTCCAGCATATTTAACATGAACATATCTGAAAATCTCTCTCAACACCCAAAAATAATAATAAAAAAAAGATATAATTTTTCAGAAGAGGAAAAAAAAAAAAACAGAAGAAGAATAAAAAAGGGGGGGTTTATTTAAAAAACGAGATAATCACAAGGAGAGAGTACCAAGCGGACTCGACAGCGATGCGGCGGTCCTCGCAGCAATCAAGAACTTCCCCTTCCCACATCCTGAAAACGCCACCACCGGCGCCGCCGTTCCCGTCAAAATCGTCCTCCTCCGTCTCCAGCTTCCTCCATTTACCTTGTGCCTGCAACGCGACCGTGGAACACAGCATGTCGAAATCCAACACCGCCATTCCTTCTAAAAACCCCTCCTCCTCCTTCTCCTCCGCCCCCGCCTCCGCCTCAGCACACTTCTCCTTCCGTCCTCCTCCTCCTCCGCCTCCGCCTCCTCCTTGCAAGCCCCTCTCCTCCACTCCCTTCTCCAAATCACCCATTTCACAGCCACCGCCACAAACAACAACGAAGACGACGACGGCGACGACAACGACAACGACAGCGACAACGACAACGACAACGGCAACAATCTATTCAAACCAAAACCAAACAGAACACCCCCCACACCTTTGCTTTAGCTTTTTCTTTTGCTCTTTCTTTCTTATCCGTTAATGCACAACAGAAGGCTTTTGTTTGTTGGGAACACCAACATGGCACGTGAGAGAAAATAAATAAATAAATATATATATACTTATTATTATTATTATTATTAAGACAACTGTTATCACGGGAAACACCACTTTTTAAATTAAAAATTAAAAAGATATTTTAATAATTTTACATTATTTTTAATAATTTTCTTAATATATTGTATAAGTTATTATTTATATAATATAAAATATTTTATATATAATATAAAACCGTTTTTGTTTCTATTTATTTTCCCTTCTAAATTAAGGATCCGCTGCTAACTGTACAGCCAAAATATAAATAAAATTACGGATTAAAATATCCCAAAAATCAAATCTAATAATTCCTCCCCAGATTCTTAGCCGAGAAATCTGTTGCGATTTTCTGTGTTTTTCTCTTTCTTTTTTCTCTGTTTTTTTTTTTTATATATTTTTGGTTCTCTTAGAGGACGACCAATTATCAACGAGGAGGAATATGGGGTTTTCTTCTTTTCTTTTTGATTAGTTTTAGGAAAAAAAATAAAAATAAATAAATATATATATATATATATAGAGGTCAAGGTGGCATTACATTACAGCCAACTAGCATTATTTTAAGAATTAAGAAGGGAGGGAGAATTAATTATTCCCCTTTTTTCTTTTATTGGAAGCCAAAATTTGGAATCCGATTTGAGTGACTGAGGGAAGACAGCATCTTGCTGCTTTGTACGCTCCACACATATTATTTAGTTAGAAATTTTAATTTTTTTCTTAAATCTAATTCAATCTTCTAAATTCCCAATTCTGAAATCTATTGCAATATATACTATAAGTCTTTTTTTCCATCATTTAATCTGAATTTTGAGCCATAATAAATTTTTAAGTGGTCCAAAAAGGAAACAATCCGAGCTTTATCGCATGTCGTGTAAAAATCGAGATTTTAAACTTTAAATTAGTTATCAAATTAAAATTTTTAAGTGTTTGAAGTTTAATTAGTTTAACTAATATAATTAAAATTAAATAGACATAATTATTATTTAATATTAAATAAATAAAATTTTAATATATATATATATATATGTGTGTGTAAAAAATAAAATATAATAAAATTAATCTTTTAATATTAATATAAAATATTTAAAATATATATTACAATTAAAATAAATAAAATACAAATATTTCATAAAATTTATATATTTTAAATTTTTTTTAAAAGATAATAATAAATAACATTATTTTTTTAAAAAATAATTTTTTATCGTTTTATTTTTTAAAAAAAACTGAATCTAATTCACCGATTACTAAGTAAACTAACTAATTTATTAATTTTTAAATAAGTTAATATTTATATAAAAAATTAATTTAAAAATTTTTTAATTGAACTAACCGTTCTAATTTAATTTTTAAAACATCGATAAGAACACTCTTCTCACTACTTCATATAAAGAATTCTCCGTCATTTTAAATCAAATATACTGAAATTTTCTTCAGCACTAAGAATTTTGAGTTCGAGTAACAATGAATTAAACCAAAAGAAACGTGTCGTGTGAGAACACATCAAAAATCAGCCCGCCCTCCGCATTCGTTGCACCAAACAAGGCGGCGGGGGCGGAGGGTGTGGTGGTGGCCAGAAGTAACGTGGTAGGACCACCCACTTCGGCTGTCTATCATGGCTGCACGAGGGTTGTCGTTCTGTTTTAGATAAAGCTTTCGGTTCCCGATAAAATAAAAAGATCCCTTTTGGGGACAACTGTCATCGCCAATCCTCAACAACTCCCACCCCCCGTGAAAGAGTTAAAAAGGTTGTTTCTCATAGTTGACCTGCAAAGCCGACCAAGTTAACTTAGACGTGACCGTGCCACCTCGGCCGAGCTTGGTTCGGTTGGAATCACTGACCACGCTTTCACAAGATCCAAAATTGACCCTTGATTAGACAACAATTCTACTTTAGAGACGACTCTGGTTTTGATTTCCCATCTCAGTTTCGGTTTCGGTTTGATACGATCGTGGCCCCCGGCGAGTAAAATCTGCGTTCTTCTAAAGAGCCCGAGAACTGCAACCCGTGTGTCCGGTTGGAGCCAAGAACCAGTTCCTGGAAACGTGAGTGTCAACCTAGTCGGCTTGCTTGGAATCAAACCTTTTTTGATATAATTCAGTTTAATTAATTTAATAATCAAATCTTAATTTTGATTTCTTATTTTATGTAAATTTTTAAACAAATAAATAAATTGAATTATACATATATATATTAGCGGTCAAATGATTTGAATTGATTTTCATCTAAATTCCTCACATTTGGGCAAGACGTGCTAATTGTATGACATTAATATGTTTCTTTTAAAGCGTACGAATTTTTTGAAAAAAATTACTTCTAAAAATCATAATTCAAAGCAAAAAAAAAATGATGGAATTGAATTCAAGCAAATAGATGGAATATTATTCTACAAATTTTTGTCATTCCTTTCCAAACAAACTAGTAAAGAAATTATCCAATCGACTCAGCCCCATTTCTATCAACATTTTACTTATATATTGTGAGAAGAAGAAAAAAAAAAAAAATCTTTCACTTGTGTTTAATGGACGACAAGCATGCGGTTTTTTTCTTTTTTTTTTCTTTTCTTGGTCAAATAAACGAGATTGGCCTGGACGCGTCCGCTGTCATCTTCATAATTTCAATTAAAAAAAAAAAAAGATCCTTCGTCACATAAATATATGATGAATGATTGATGGCTTAGGCATCCTTTTATTGCCTAATAGACAAAACACGTAGGACTGATCTCTGTCAGTCCAACTTAGTCGTCGACAATGAAAGTTCGAAAATTCTAACCTTCCGAGAATGGTTTCTCAATTTTTATCATAACTCAAATCTGGATCGTGTGACTACCGCTTGGACTATAATGGCTAAGCAAGCATATGGAATCTACTTAGGTCGTTATTGTTCAACCCCATCATGCATGGATCTGTGTATCACGCACGTAACTACAAGACAAAGGTTTTTAAAGATCGATTGTCTAAAACAGTTCATTTATAAATTTTGTATTAAGAGAGATAGTTGCAATTTATATTATATTTTTTTATCTTTTATATACATATATATATATATATATATATATGTACAAATTATGTGATCATCTTTCAAAAAAAAAAAAAGAATTTTAAAGACAATATTGAGAGAATTAGTGTTTGGGACTCTTTTGTATTATTGAAAAAATAATAAAAATTGAGAAATATTTTTAATAATATTTTAATTTTTTTGTGTAAAAGTTAATTGAATTTAAATTATGTAGCCTGTAAATATATATATATATATATATATATAAGGTGTCACACTAAAAGACTAAAACACCAGAAATCTGAGAGAGAGAAAATGTAGAGAGAGATAGATTTTTCCAACAAAAATATTAATTTAGATGATAAGCAGAGAAGTTTTCTTTTTTCGTCAACCAAAAACTTAATTTTTCGTGGAGCAATTGATTAGAGAAATTTCGAATACACTATGAGCCAGAGAATTCACGGCCCATTAAAAAGATCCCAGTTTAGAACAAAAAGAATCCTTTTGTTCAATCATACTAAAGTCATTTTGGGAATGAAATCTGGAGTTTGAATCTTAATCTCCTTCGTTTATAATTTTCAAACCATTGATCTTGGTTTTAATAATTACATATAATAAACTTAAGGGGGAAAAAAAAAAAAACCCCGATTTGTATTGAATTTAAAAACCGTTGGCTTACGATTTCAGTCATCACATTGTAAGCCCACTGCATTGTGGATGACACATTGAATTCTTCCTTCTTCAATAATAAATTCAGACACCTTCCTCAACCACATACGGTAGATATATATTAACAAGAAAATTCTTGCAGGTAAGACTATTTTTGATTCTGCCAAGCTAAAGCGTAATTTGCCGAGAAAATTGAAATGTGACGTGAAGCCGAGAGATGGCTAAGAAGAAATTCAAGATGCTCCTCGAATTCTTGGAATGAGGCAACAAATGGTCATTAGTTTCGTTTTATAGGCGACACACATAGCTCCTATTGACTATGGCCCGACCCCTTTTGTGAAGGTTGGCTAATTGGGTCATTTTTGGTCGACGAGATTTCTTCCCCAGTTTGGGGTATATCTTTTGCAGAAAGTTACTGGAAGGCTCCACCGTTGGGCACTAACAAGATGGTTTGGGAGCCCATGGACGTCTTCAACCTCATCCATCTCCCAGAATGGTGCAAATCTTCTGCTAATCTATGTAAAGGCATCGGGCACTAAGAAAATGGTGGAAGAATTCAGACGGTTCCCGGACGTGCACTTGGGAAACCATGCACACACACTGGGGAATCAGTGGACATCAATTACATATCATGGATTAGTGCAAGCAATGTGTTTAAGTTGTTACATCAAAGATTAATCAACTCGATTACAACGCATAAATATCTCTTATATGGGGGGAAAAAAAGAAAACGGGACTCAAAGGTAATAAACAGATCAAAGGAAAAAACTGGAACTGCAGACAGATAGCATGCCAGGCAATGGATGAACCTTGGCGCGACTTCCACCCTTCGGCAGAAAGCAACTGGGAAACAAAATACGTATCCTATCTAACTTAAACCTTTGTCGATGGCCTCACAAGTCCCAAACCCGTGCCACTACCCAAATGCTTAAATTCTGTTGCTAAAAGATTATCCCCATGGCCAGCAAAGCCAGTGCCACCCTTTTCCAAGTTAATCAAATTCCTTTCTTTGCATCCTTTATTGCAAACCAGACAAACCTTATCAACGGCCATAAACCTGTCAGCACACTTCTTGCAAAAGACATGACCACATGAGCTAAGTGCCACTAGTGAGAGTGTGTTGGTCAGAGTAACCTTGCAGCTAGGACAGATACAGGTCTTATCAAGAGAACTGGATTTCTTTTTTTCATTGCTATCTTCTGTGAAGTAGATGGGAAAAAGGCTCTTCAGCTTAAGCTTCTCTTTGCCCTCTGGACAGACTGTACTTGTTGAAGGGACATCCACTTTAACAGGAGCTTCTGGCGTAGCAGAAGGCAGCCAAAATGCTTTCATTGTTCGGAGTGCTTCCTCTTCATAGGAAGTCACCTTCACACTGTTTGCACCATGGAAACCATGTTTGTCATGGCTCTGATTTCTGTCATTGTATTGTGGAACTGCACCATGGTTTTGCTGATCAAATGCATCAAGTTCTCTAGCTTTCTGCATCCTTAGTTTCTCTTCCTCATCTTCCTTCTCCTGTTGCTTCTGTGATTCATGAGCAGCTAGCTTCCTGCCACGTAAAAGAGAAACACGCTAATCAACAAATGAAAAGGCAACAGAGAAACTTTAAAAATTTGGGAAAGCCCCAAAATAAATTGTCACAGAAAATCTTGCAACCCTGCCCCACTCTCCCTGATGACTGCAGGCAGAATATGTACAGGACTTCACAGGATAAAATGCCAAAATTCATCTCACACACACAGACAACACGTTCAATAGACTTAGGTTTCCAATGCCAATATCTGAGGACAAAGCCAATTGGGAATCCACAATTTACGTCAACCTACAACTCTATACAAGCAGCGAACAAAGGGAATTCACTTTACAGAACAAAGCATGCCATTATCAAACAACAACCAGCTGTAAATGAAACACAGAAACAATAACAGCCTTTATTTATCTTAATATGTATTCAGGCAGTATGCAATCACTGAAAAGAAAAAGTAACATGCCAAATATTGTCTGTAATGAACCTCAAAACCCATGCTAACCTATCAACTAAATCCATCTATAATTCCCCCACTTTCTCCCATAACTTCCCATTTGAATCAAGCCCAATCTCCATCGTTTAGCTCCCATTCCCCAAATTCCATCTCGAATTGAACAAAAACTTCGTAAAACAAGATCAAGAAAAAACATCTAACATGTTCATCTGATCCAAATCCCAACAAACATCAACATGAAACCTTCAAATTCAAAATTCCCATCACCAAAAACGCACCCAAATCCCACTTCCACCTAATTACTAAAAAAGAACAAAAACCCACCAATGAAATCAAGCCCAAAAGACCAAATAAAAGAAAAAAAAAAATTTCAACTCAATTCAATTCAAGGATCCAACATAAGAATAAGATAGATGAAAAACCTGTGAATGTCCTTCTTCTGGGACAAAAGGCACTCGAGAATGCACTCTTTACAAAAGACGTGGCCTTTCTGGCAAGACATGGGGTCGATGACGGGCTTCAAGCAGAGGCAACAAGCGTCAAAGGGCTTAATCGAGTCCTTTCCGAGCCTCTCCCTCTGGGTCCCATACCCGAGCCGCCGCTTCTCGTCGTAGGTGAAGAAGGCCAAGTCGTTGTTGTTCTTCGAGTGTCTCTGCGGCATCTTCTTCTTGTCGTTGTTTCAGACAACAATTGAATGGTTTCGGGTTTTGGGGTTTCTAACTGGTGCCCAATTTGTGGATTGAATTTGGGAGAAGTGTTCAATCGAAATCAATTTGATTGGGTCGGTCGGTTCTTTATATATATATTTTTTATCTGATTTATTAAAATTTTATCTTATTTTTTAAAATTTTTTATATCGATTTGTCTTTAAATATAAAATAAGTATTTATATTAAATTTAAAATTTATTAACATTTGTTAAAAAAAAAAAAAACTACTTATATTTAATAAATATTTAAAATATATATTTTTAAATAAAAATATTAACATTTAAATATTTTGCATTCCGATCAACAAATCCTACGCAGATATGCAAGCCGTTGGATATAAACTTACATACTTTTTACCTAAAGATAAGGGCCTTATAATAAATATTAATTTATTTATTTTTTAAATATTATGAAGTTATTTAAAATCTTATCCCAACAGTTAAATAACTTGAAGATCTTTATATTTTGACTTGAATTTATATTTTCTCATAGCTTTTGACATTTTCTCTTTATCAAAATTAGTAATTAATTAAATACATCAACGTCGTAATAAAATTCAAGTGATGAAACCAAAATATTAAACTTGTTTGATGGTATATTAAGAAAAAAAATATAATTTTAAGTTTTTACAAATATTTATAATTAAATTTTAAATTTTTTTTATATTTTTATTAAACTGTTATATTTTTTAAATTATTCTAAATTAGTCTTTATTTAGGTTTAAAGTCTTTATGAAAAATTAAAATTTTTTATTTGCACTTTCAAAATTAAGACATATCAGTATATTTAGAGTTCATTAAATATATTTTTTAATAATAAAATTATTAAATTTTATAAATTAAAATTTAAATTATATCTTTTAAAAAAATAGTTAAGTGATTATAAAATTATTTATAATATATTTATAAAAAATTTAAAATTTATGAAAAAAATTATTTTATTATATAATTTATTATTTGATAAACATTTTAATGAATCCCAAACTAAAAGAAAAAAAAAGGGTCAAATTATTAAATACAAAACATATAACATATTTGAATATCAAACCTAAAATCTAAAAAAAATATATATTTGTTACTGTAATTAAAATAAAATATATTAAATATAAATTTTTGGTAAGTAACTTCTTAAAAGTATTCTCAACATTTGTTAATGTTTTACTTTTTGGAAAGAATGTAATATTGTTTGCATTTGCATGAACTTTTATATAAATGTAATATTGTGCATTTTATAAAAAATGTGAATCTAGTTTATCATTATTATTATTATTATTTTATAATTTAATAGATTTATTTGAAAAGGATGTGCAATCAAGTTCAACTGCTAGGATAAGGGTGAAGGATTAAATTAAAATATGTGAATTACAGAGAATATCAATTAATTAATAAGTGTGTGTGTGTGTGTGTGTGTGTGTGTGTGTGTGTGTGTTGTTGTTGACAACCTCAAAGAGGAGAGGGATCTATCTGCAAAGTGAAAACAAAAGACCAATAAATAAAGTTGCTTCTTTTTATTACCATTCCTTATTTTCAAAAAAAAAAAAAAAGAAAAAAAAAAGAGAGAAAAAAAGACAAAGTAAGCTTTGCGGAGTCATGACTTCACCCTCACCGAGGAAAAACTCACCGCCGGCTGAAGCGGTGGTGGTGCAGCCATCATCGCCGCTGTTACCGGTCAGCACGCCGACATATGGTGCCCAGAGGAAGATCGGAATCGCCGTCGATCTCAGCGACGAGAGCGCATCCGCCGTGAAATGGGCAGTCCAGAATTATCTACGCCCCGGCGACGCCGTGATCCTCGTGCACGTGCGGCCCACAAGCGTGCTCTACGGCGCTGACTGGGGCTCTATCGACCTTTCGATATCAGAAGCCGACCTGGAAGTCCAAACTGAAAGGTCCCAGCAAAAGCTAGAGGACGACTTCGCCCTGTTAACGACAACTAAGCTCAACGACCTGGCGCAGCCGCTGGTGGAGGCACAGATTCCGTTCAAGATTCACATAGTGAAGGACCACGACATGAAGGAAAGGCTTTGCCTTGAGGTGGAGAGGCTGGGGCTCAGTTCTCTGATCACCGGAAGCCGGGGTTTTGGGGCTGCAAGGAGAGCCACAAAAGAAAGGTTGGGGAGTGTAAGTGATTACTGTGTGCATCACTGTGTTTGCCCTGTTATTGTTGTGAGGTTTTCCGATGAGAAGCATGGTGGCGGTGGCGGTGGCGGTGGCCTGAAGAAAGCTGAGAAGGATGGAGAGGCGGCCTTGCATCCAGTGGCGGAGGAGGAAGAGCAGGAATATCATGATGCTTCGGATAAACAATCAGGTTTGAACTTTTGAGAGTTCTTAGTTTTTGTACTTGTACTGATTATGCTTGCTTGCTTGTTGGTTTTAAGTCATATTAATGATTGCTGCAAATTAAGAAAAAAACGGGAAAATTGGGAAAGTTACTGCCTTTGATTTTTGCAGCATATTTCTGTTTAGGCCGAGATCAATTCTGTTATATACAATCATCAATGGCGGAAGTAGGAACGGGAATAGAGGAATTGGCATAGCTCATATGGCGTAGGTTTTGAATTTTATAAAGCTAAATACCACCCCCCCACCCACCTTCAACATCATGATTGGTTCATGATTAATGTCATTTGTCACTGTTTTATCAGATCCTTTTGGATTGTTCAGTTTAGCATTTTAGTCCATGAATTTTATCAAATTAGATGCTTGTTTTCTGCAGTGTTACCATTTAACTAGATTCAGCAACATGAGTGAAATGGATACAGGTTTTACAGTATGTTTTCCTTGATTAACTAGATGCTCCTTTCAGTAGGTTTTAAAGTGGTAAGACTAGATCCAGCAAGATGAATGCAAAGGATATCACTCAGGCATTAAATTGCCTTTGGCAGATTTCTTGTTCTCGTTGAGTAACATGAGATTTTTCAGGAAATGGGTGAGAATGAATGGAATTTGATGATCACTACATCCTTTTCATTGTACCCTTTTTTCATTGGATTGTTATGGTACTATGATTAAAAATGGTCATCTTAACAACATGGCTAATGCGGCCATGTCAACTGCATTCCGTATAATGGTTTTCTTGTCAAAGTTGTTTGCTTGTTCTACTTCTGCTCAATGAAATGAAAAATAGCACCCTATACTCCCTGTGTGTTTAGGCCATTCTGCTTGTTTTTGTCGCTTCCATTGAGTTGAACTTTTTGTTGGTTAATATTTCTAGCGACTTAAACAGCAATTTATATATTTATTTTCCCAGATTGGTAAAAAGCAGACGCTTTTCCTTTCATCTCCTTGATTTTTACATGGTGTTGAAAGCAGATGCCTTTCTCTGGTATCCCGCTTTGTTATCAAATCAGTTCATCTTTTAGGGTGTCAAATTTGGGGACCAATATGTTTAAGGTTTGGTTGAGCCTACAATTTTTGAGGTTCAATCCAATGAACAATGCAACTTTTTGATCTTTAATCTTACCTTTCAAACTTAGAACCATTTTTTGAAGATCTAGATAGAGGTAAATGCCCCGGGAGTGTCACTTCTGCTGTCAAAGGATAAAGGAGCAGAGATGTAATGCTGGCTGAGTTAAGTCAGTGTAACTAAAGGGAAAATGTTACCCAA
This sequence comes from Bruguiera parviflora, assembly GCA_019804595.1. NCBI lineage: Eukaryota > Viridiplantae > Streptophyta > Magnoliopsida > Malpighiales > Rhizophoraceae > Bruguiera > Bruguiera parviflora. The sequence goes on from CM034060.1 coordinate 6,213,018, forward strand.
ATGTACAACAACAATATATTGGCTTAGGCAGTGGATGAGGTAAGGCAATACCTTGGTGAAGTAGGGTTTATTCCCACTACTGGTACTTGAGAGCAACAGCATCTTTCTTGGTTGATGCAGTTTATGATCTTGGTCATGAAATTCTCTTGTTTGGGATACCTTGAAATGGTCAGGCAATTTATGAAAGCAGGATGTAGACTTAATGATCCCAGCCTTGTTATATTTGCCATTTGGTAAGCTGTAAAATGAAATGTGTATTAAGTGCAGAGGCAAGTATTGATCTCATAAGCCAGTTAAAGAACAACTAGAGGTAATATGTGCATGACATGGACAAGATTCTTTATCCTTCTGGGCAAGGAACCTTACTTAGAAATTTGGTTAGGCAATCGACTTCATGGTGCAAACCTAGTTGGCTGTTATTGAAATAGATCAACAGATTTGTCTTGACTACCAATATAACTGAGCACTAATAGTAGTAGTAATGCCCATCTGGCTTGTGCTTTTGTGTTAGAAAATGGCAGAGCAATTGTCCTTGTTCATTTATAGCTGTTTGAATGCTGGCATGAAATTTCTCATTGGTATTTAGTCCTCTTCTCCAATGCTTTCTTGAATGGGCCCAGAGCTTCATAGGTCCTATGCAGCTGCTTTTGGTCAACTAGGAGGCATTTTGAAATTTTGTTGTGTTATTTTATGGAACTTGTTTTGTATTTGTGTTGTAAGAATTCAATTTATCAATTATAATATAGAGGTGTTTCCCAAAGACATCAATCTATGGAAACCTGAGTGTAAAATTCTCTGTAGCCTTACCTGCCTTTACACAAAGATAGTATGCATCCTATTGTGCACAACACACAGCCTTACTTCTAGGTGTCCCTATTGGCAATACTTTTTTGCCTTGTGTATATGTTGTACACATAAACAGATCTATTCCAGTATTTGCTACCTCGGTAAAAATTTTAGTGCTTGAGAAACAACTTCTACATCTTGTAGATCTGCAAAAGGCCTCTTGAATGGATACGGAGATGCTGAGTTGTCAGAAATTCAAGATGTTTGAGATGGCTTGTATGATCTATCTCGTGGAAGAGTTTGGTACTAATGATCTCTGTTTTGTCTACCCATTTACTGGCTTACGTTACTGGACCTGTATGATCAATGGGGCACTTGAAACTTTCTTTGGTTCCTTCCAACTGATCTTGTTATGCATAAGATGCACTATTAGATCATGCGATGAAATCTATGCGAGACCCGTTTTACTTGTTTGTGTCATGTATAATACCAATGTCGGGTTTGTGTAGCTGTTTCCTTCCTCCTTGCCCCCCGTTTCTGGTACTATTCCATCTCCACATATTAGAGATGGTTTTGCAGCTTTTTGAGCTTTGCTTGAGAGGCTAATTCAATGAGTCCAAAGTGTCTAGCGTAGTTGTCCAATCAATTGTATAATAAAAATCTAATACAATCTTCTCTAACAGGGCTTCAGGACACATTCTCTTTTTTCTTTATTTATTCACCAAAAAAAAAAACAAAAAAAGCAAGAACAAAGAGAAATATGGGCGGCATCGGGTGACTTGATCCCTAAAATTGCCCAAAACAGTGAGTAAGTACAGACTGCAATGATATCACCTAATTTAGCCTTATATCTTCATCCAGTTGGCAAGTGGTCGTCATGGTACCATTTTTGTTCAGCGGGTTCACATCTTGAAAATGGTTTACAATCATATGCAGCGTCTTGTCTTTTGCTTTTATAAAAAAAGTTGTTTCTGCAACTTTTAAATCCGTAAACTCAATACTTGAAATTTCACTCATAAAACATGTATAAGACTTGTTAAGTATATATACAAAACTGAATGCTATAATGATAAAACAAAGGGAAATATGTTTCATATATATATATATATATATATATATATATTTTTTTTTTTTTCTTCTATAAGATTTGTTGAATATATATACGAGACTAACTACTGCAATGATAAAACCAAAGTGACATATTGGATTAGTTCCCATATAAAACGTTTCTTTTTCTGGTTAGTTGGTTTCAACTGGATCTCAATCTCGAGGGTTGATCTTCAGTCTTGAAAATCACTTCAGTACTAGTGAATTGGAGTTCACTGGTCTGTAGAAAACATTCTTTATAATCCGTTGGAACGGCCTGAAGTTGTCCCAAGAATTTGGGAAACACTCACAGCTATGGTCTTTGACTTGGGCAATTCGTCGGCCCATTGTCCGGGAAAAATTTTCACTGCAAGTAAACTTGATCGGCCTTGGAAAGTGGTCTGGAAACGAGTGAGCGCAGAGGCTAGCCTGACTGACCACCTGATAATCCATAGGGGTCTTGGGGAGGGGAGACATCCTGAGATAAAATTAGAGGATTTCTGGAACCCACGAGTTTCCTCTTCCAAACTCTATGTTATCGCTTGCCCCACCCAAAAAATAAAAAAAGAGAGAAAAAGAGAAAAAGAAAAAAGAAAGGCAAAGCCTCTAATCAACTAACTGTGCTAATCTATTGATTTGTGGTACGTTGCTTCCCCCCAAAAAAGGGTAGGGAACCTTTTGTTAGCATTGAAGCAACATTTTGGAGGGTAGCTGTTCAAAATGATAAGTAAAAGGACAATTGATGCCTCATTTTTCTCTGGCCCATTTTAGAATTGCAAACGATAATTGGTGCAAAAGTCTCTGTTAGCCTATTTAGAATAGCAAAATGCCAAAATTTGCTTGGAACTTGGAATAACTGTCTGCAAGGCACACGTTCTACTGAATAAATGCGGCATTATTCAAAAGACGGAATATCAAAAAGCAACATCTGCAACTAACAAGATCACCAAAAACTCTTTTAAGACACTGTGTTACTAATTAACTAACGAATGCCGCAATGACCATTGAGCAGAAACAAGAATGGCTCAATCAAGAGAGCCTGGCCAATCCCTACAACTCACTAGCGATGGCTTCTAACAACCATTTTCTTGAGCAGTCCATCAAGCCAGGGCTCAGCCTGAACATGAGTGTGCAAAACTCCATCTCACTCAATGCCCCATCCCCATCCAAGTCACCTTCCCTCAACATACACACTATTTCATCATCGCTCATTCCTTCCAAACCAAGCAACTGCGTGTTGCTCTTCAGGCTCTCGAACGTGATCAAGCCCTTGTCTCCATCGCTCAGCAAGCGAAACCCATTGCACAACTCGTTCATAAACCCTTCTGCGCCCAGTTTCTCCACCATGGCCGGAAAGAAATCCTCGAACACGACCCCGTTTAGCGACGCCATTGCTTATTAATCAAAGATCACAAACGTAACAAAAAAAAAAAAAAAAGAAGAAGAATGGATCGAATATACGTAACTGCTTCTCGATTTCCAAATGCAACTTGGAGATCATGGTGGACGTTTGGTTGCACACACACACTTATATATAGATTGTGAAGGAATACAAAGGAAGGTAATGGTAGTGACGACGAAGGTCCAGGTAGGAGACAGAGAAGTGGGAATGGAGCAGCGTTGTCTTTGCAAGGGAATAATTCGCGTACTCTTATGCTAAGGAAATGGTCATCTCTTTCCTCGAAATTGCATAGGAAGGTAGACACCTACAAGAGGTTTGTTCCAGGCCACGGGGAGGTAATTTCCAAGTTCTCCAAGCTTTGCGTACATAGTTTATTTTCACAAAAATAAATAAAAATAAATAAATAAATAAGAGAGCGTACAAAATTTTTACACTGTATTAACCTTACCTATTTTTTAACAAAATTATTATTTTCGCAATTTGAATTTTCAAGTTTCGAGTTACGATTAAATAACGTAGAGCATTAAAAGAGCACTAAAGTAATTGAGAACTTGAATTTTTGAATTCGATGTCACGGGTAATTTAAACATATGGAAGGAAACCCTCGTTGTATAGCTATTATAAAAACTTGTTTGGTGAGGAATAAATAAATGAATGCATCTAAGAAAGAAGATGAAAGAATTTAAAAATAATAAAAAAGAATTTCTAGACCCATCGGCAACGTATTTGAGAATTGTGACAAGCAAAGAAAGTGGGGCAGGAATGTGAGATGGGATATAGATATGGTTGTTCGATGGACAATGGGACACATTGTTTTCGACGACTTGACGATGAATTAAAATGCCACCTGCAGCCATCAAATGCCAGGAGTTGGAAATTCTAAAACAACGTAGAGAATCTGTTGCTCTTGAACTTGCAATTCCCATTGAATTTTATTTTTACGGAAGTATTAGAAGGACCAAGAGAATCGACGCGGTAGCACTAAAATAACAATTTTTTTCTAAAAAAAATATTATCATTTCGGCCAAAAATGGCATGATGTGTAGTGAAAATAATAAAACGTACAATAAGCTTAACGACATGTGTAATCAAGCTTAAAACAAAAAAAAACCCAATTGTTTATTACACTCTTTTTTTTTTCTTTCACACTTTGTTGCACATTCTGTTTGCACATTTTATAATTATTATTGAACATTATGTTATGTCTTGTGAGAAATATAAATTTATCGGTAACATCATTGATGGTATACAATTAGATTCAGAATTAATATTTTATTGTTGAGGTTGTTGGCATTATTATGAATAGGAGCCCCATGACCTGAGAAAATAATAATAATAATAATAATAATAATAATAATAACAAAGAACCCAATTATTTATTTGAGTAAATAATAAAATACCCAAATCACTCGCTCGGTTGACATTTAGACCCTCTTGCTAACTTATCCCATGGCCATGAGCTTCGTCCAATTGACAAATCATGACTAATAAATAGAGTAAACATCTTTTTAAGCACGCTTCCTTAGCCTTTGTTTCGACCTAGAGGCCCCACACACTTTCCTGCTACATCCCAAACGAAAGAAACACCACAACCAATCGTGGGTACTAAAAGTGCAATGCGGCCTGGCCTGGCATTCCTTAACGTTGCAGTTGATTGCAAAGATGGGAAATTGCACGAGAAACTCTATAATCCGACCAAAACCTCTATATGTACGCGACCATGTCAAATGAATGCTTGCCAACTCGTCATTTTTCGAAAGAGTTTCATTACACTGATGATGCTGATGTGGTCAACTTCACACATTTTTAAATATACGAGATTATGCTATATTATTATATTCGTTATGTGTATATTTGTAACTTTTAGTACATATTAAAATTAAAAGTATACAATTAATGTCCATAATAATACAATTAATCCCTGTTCGGGACACGAAAATTAGGTGTGCCAATGTGATTGTATGTCAAGCGCTCATATTCAACTTTTACTTTTTTAATATAGATGCTGAGATCAGGCACACGCCATACTGAATCAGGCACATCTTAATTAATAAGGTGCTTGAACACATTGATTTTTGCCGAGGAAGTCACCCTCAAAGTTAGGTCTACCGTCACTGCCAAAAAAAGAAAAATATAATAATAATAATAATAATAATAATTCGAAGTCTAATTTTGTTAGCCTATTCTCTTGCTTGAGAGGGGAATTATCTGCCTAGTAATACCAACCGCTGAGGCCATCAAATTGCGGGAGATATTAAGCATAACCAGAATTTTACTTTTTTACTTTTATTTTTTGTTTTATTTATTAAGTCAAAAGCTACAAGTTATGATTTCCACTGAGATTATGTGACACATCTTAAGCTAAATTATAACTCGGGTTCCAAAAAGAAAAATTTCAAGCTCTTATATTATTTTTAACCATTAAAGAGTATAAAATTTCACATTGTTGAAATATAAATATTTGATGTGACTTAAAATATTTATATACTTTTAATCTACAAACTTAAATTATTAGGTAAACATAAAATTTCAAGACTTTTTTTTTTTTGGCATAATATCGTAGTTTAGTTGATTATTTTATTTTATTTATTATTCATGCTCGTCACTTAATAGTTTGATCTTGTTATTCGGTGATTTTACCCTTTCATATTTTGATTCTAAATCAAATTAATCTAGTACTAACAAATTTAGTATATGATTCTTATTCATTTAATTTAATTTTATTATGTTATATACTGACGAGATGTAACACATATAAAAGTATATATCAAAAAGTATAAAAATTTCACAAGATTTATAATATATGTATAGTTTAGCGCCAGCAATTTAAAAGTTCAAATAAATCTGAAATCTGACTCTGTCACTTGTCAAAGGGAACAGCCACGAGTGAGGCCAAATTACCCATGACATTTCTCTTACGTTTTAGACGAAAGCTGGGAGGCCAAATATACGGAAACGAATGACTCGCAGCAGGAGTTGAGGTTTGGGCTGGCTTATGCACTGTAGGTGACAAGAGACAGACAGAATAATTCCAAAGTGTCTGATACTTCTTTGAAGATGGGTTTTGGACATTTCTCTTGTGGAGGTTGCCAGCAGAAGAGGGTACAATTCCAAAAAGCCAGTTGCTTCCATGAAGATGGGTCTGCAGTTTCCTTTATTGTAAAAGAGATCTCCTTCATGCACACGGAATGTATCATTGTTATTGATACGGGTGATTGTAAAAGAGCTTCATCAGATACTTATTTTTCTTATTTACATTCAGGATTATCAATATTTTTCTATCCAAAAAAAAAAAAAAAAAGAGGAGGGATTGCCAATATTAATGTCATGTTAACATGTCACGTAAAAAAGTTCGAGTGGTTTATGGGTGAATTTATGACTTGCTATTTTTGATAGAAAAAGCAAAGTTTAACTAACATACAAAAAGTAAAATCCATACCAAAATTGGAGGAGAGAAGTTAAGTTCATCATTTTCCTTCTTTTTCGATTAATCCCCAATTCTGCCATGAATTGTTTTCCCTTTGGATTTAGCGAGCGAGAGAGAGAAGCAGCTGGCTCTGAACAACAATAACCAAAGCACGACTAGTGCCTGTTGATGGGACTTTGGCCTCTCTGGGATTAGATTATGCACGAAGCGCTGTGACCTCCACTAATGTCTCTGTAATATATCGACCGTATAATGCTCCTTTTGCTTTCTTGGGGCAGTAAAAAGAAAATTGAAAAAAAAAAAATAAAAAAAAAAAAGTCATGGCCCAGTTATATTTGGGTTTAGAAATCTCACCAGCAACAGTCCCTCCAAGTGCCTCAGTGGATTCCACCCTACGAGAAGTGCCAAGCCTACTGGTGATGTCGGGTGCCAGGAAATAGGATTCGAATGTTGAAGCTTCAGACTGCTCTGAACCCCTGCTTACGGACTCGAATCCAATCACGCTGGAGATCCGAATCTAAAATTGTGACACCTCGTCGAGACATCTGTGGCACCAGCTCCAGCACAAGCTCCAGTCTTGGCAACTGCGACGCCACTTCAGCAAACTTTGACAATATAGAGGATTTTGTTTAATTAGGGATTTTTTTAAGTTGCCAGATAAAATGATTAATTTTCTTTTATATTGAATGCAATTTTTGTAATAATTATATTGAATGGTTCATTGAGCCCAATTAAAACACATAGCAGTTTAATTATTTATTTTTTATCATTAAATCCATCGAATCAGCGCATCGCATCATCGCGCCTGATGGAATCTATTAGTCTTAGTCGATGGTGTTTTTTTTTTTTTTTTGTGGATAAAAATAACTTACAAAAAGTATAATTTATTATATTTTAAAGATAAATGATAAATTTGTTATAAAATACAAAATTTATATATATATATATATTCTCGTGGCATTTTGGCTGGTAGTCCTTTTTCTCTCATCTTTAATTATGTTTCTACCTAATATTGCGTTTTGGGAAGATAATCGAAGCAGAAAATGTATCTCAAAAGTTACAGTGGTGAACTATCCGAAGTGGTAATTAGGTCAGTGAATTGGTGTGTGTGTTCTAAGCATTTATTTGAATTTCAAACTTGTTAATATTAATATTAAATATATAAAAATTTTATTTAAATTTAATAATATTTGAATAATATTTTTTTATAAGAATAATTAAACGAAGATGGTAACAATTAATCCCTATTTCGGCCTACATATCCACAGAATACCTTTTCTTTTTTGTAAAAAAAAAAAAAAAAGTCACAACGGTGAGGAAGTTAGAAATATAGCTGATATGGAGTAGAGGGTGCCCTATTGCCATGCATGAAGCTTGGAGTTGAGACCATTGAGAGAACCCATATCTTGTGATTTTTTTTTTTTTTTTTTTTTGTTAGAGATCGTAATAATTAGTGGTTAATCGTTAGAAGTTACAGCGCAGAAGAAGAATTTTACACCCCATTTAAATTCACTTGAAGATGTGCATCATCTCTTTGGTCAGAAGATGTTATTTTCTTCCTTCTTTGAATACAATCTTCAACAGCAACAAGTTTTGCTGATCACAGGATATCAGAATCCATGCTCATATTCTGGTGCATATGCATACAACAATCTACTTCAGATCCTCAAAAGCAAAATCTTCTAGATTGGTGAAGCTGCATTGGCATTGTTGAAGGAATCTGTAGAGGCCTCCTCCTACACCCTCATGGGGATTCCAGACTGAAAATTATTCATAGAGATCTAAAAGCAAGTAACATATTGTTGGATGACAACCTGAATCCGAAAAAGTTCGGACTTTGGAATGACGAGGAGTTTTGGAGCCAAGATCAAGCCAAAACCAGATGAGTTGTTGGAACATAGTAAGTAATTTTCGCCACTCTTTTACAAATTTGATCATGACATGTGATTACCATATGAAGCCGTATGATATCTCTGTGCTCTGTGTGTCAAAATGCAGTGGCTACACGTCTCCTGAGTATGACATCGCAGGGTGATTTTCAGAGAAGTCTGATGTTTTTAGCTTTGGTGTCATATTACTAGAGATTGGTAGCAGTAGAAGAAATACTGGCTTCCATCGCGATGAGCAGGCATTCTGCCTCTTAGGATATGTACATGTTGAATTCATCCAGTCTAGTATAAAGCTTGACTCTAATTTCAGACCTTCCTCATGTTTACGCTTAAAATAACGCGTGCATGCCCATGTCTCCTTTCCGTGTTCTAGTGCTACAACCGCATAATTTGCTTGTAAACTAACCAGAACATCGGATCACTCGGAAGGAGTTTTTGTATGAAAGGTTTCCATTATGATCAATTTGTCTCAAGTCGATGGTGTGGAATTCTGCTGTGAAGTTACATGCCCTTTGGCTCCCTCTCCAGAATGACTAATTTCCTAGCAACGCCGATCTGGAGTTACATATCCTAATTCCTGAAGAATGAATCAAATGGTATCAGAGCTTGTACCATGTCTCTCAGTTGTAATCATGAGGCGTGTGGCGAGGTTTGTATTGTTGCTCAGTTATGAGTTGATGGCCAAGCGAAAACCGACACCAATGGGCGCAATGCCTGCGTAGGTGCTGGAAATGACAAAGTCAGTTGAAAAGTCACTGCATTCTTCACCACGAATTTGTCAGCCAACCTATATGTTATCTTTTCATTTTCAAGCGTTATATAAAATATTCTTCTGTCCCTGCCTGCCTTGACATCACTGAATGCTCAATTTTTAAGATCTAATGAAGTCTATCATTGTCATCAAGAGAAAGCAGTTTACACCTGGTTATGGGACTTGGCAGCTGCACATCTATAGCAGAACTCGCTCTCTTGCCTTTCTTTTGAAACTTGTGCTGCCATAAAAGTCATCACGCAATCTCAATCTGTCAAGGATCCAGAAGCTATGGTATCTGCTACCAATATCTTCAGACTGGGATTCTTCAGCCCCGTTAATTCCACAAAGTCTGAGTCTCAAACAGAATGAGCCACTAAATGATGCCTTTGGGGTCATAAAAATATCAATAATATTGTATGGTTTTAGATGAGCAGCAAGAGATTCTTTGGCCATCAAATGTTTCAAGTAGATCCAGTATATCAGGTGCACAACTTGCAAGATGGGATAAAAAAAAAAAGGGTGTCCTAGTACATAAATCTTCCACGTTGTGGGGGTCTGGGAAGAGTTAGACGTACAGAGTGTTACCCTGTTTTTAAGAGAGCTTGTTTCCGGATGATTGAAACATGGTTTTGAAAGATGTCTCCAGCGGAAACAGCATGTGGGAGACTTTCCAGCAACCTTCTGATACATTCTTGACAACGATGGGGCATGGTTCCAGTTTATTGCTAACATCATGGATAGGCCCTTCTGATGCAACAATTGGAACTAATTATTTCGGATGGGCCCCTTTTTTTTTTTGCACGTAATTTTCATTCCTTTAGAGATTGAAATCATTATTGAAAAATCATAAGTCAATCTGAATAAAAATTGAGCCAAGAAACTGGAACCTCACTTTCTTACCAAAATATCAAAAAATCTGAGGAACTTGAATGCTCTTTTCATTTCATCAAAACCTCAAGCTTGAATGTGGCCAGTCTTATTTGATGGTGCAGAAGCATAAACATAAGACAAATCTGAGAAGAAAATAAATATATAAATACAATCCCCAGGCTCCCTTTGGTTGTTTATTAAAACCTCAAAAAATATTCTGATTGTTTATTAATCTTTTGGTTGTAAGTAAACCTGACTTTGGCTCCCTTTCCATTCCATGAAGAAATGAATGAAAATCAAATTTAATTAATGAAAACAACATATAGAATATGATCCTGCCACAAGAATTCAAAGCAATAGTTTTTTAATTCTTCCCCAGAAAGTTCCAACATCCGAATGACCTTGTAAATTCCAAGCAATTTCAAATACAAATTGTTGTACTTGGGAACATTATACACAATATTTTTAATGTCCTGCATGTATTTTACAAAAAAAAAAAAAAAAACCCATCAAATGGTACCTGGCCGGTTGTTACTTGCCTCTAAATTCACCCTTTTCTTTTGTTAATCGTTTATTAGTTAGTATTGACCAAAACATAACATAAAGTCAGTAGAGTGACAAAATTTCCGAGTCACATATTCAGATTTTGGTCGGCATTTGTCGAATATTTATAAAATATATAGGTGGGTAGTAACGCAGCACATAGACAAACATCAAACTCCCAAGGCATATAAATCCAACCCTATGCTATATACAAAATGGGGCTTTCACATAATGCAATTTAATCTCAAAACCTTGTTGATTAGTTTCCCACAACGGAATTTGTCTTTACACGAAGTCAATTCTCGTAAGCCAATATATTATTGTACCGCTACCAATTAGAATGCAGCAAGGGGTAGACAATTCCAATTCCGTGTTTGTCACATATACATAATTACCTAAAATCTTCCACGTAGGCATATTGGTTGATTTTGCCCGAAGAAAATCATCCATAACTGTAAGAGTTTAATATATACAATTTATTGTTAAGCCTCATCTAACAACTTAAATTTTAAGGTTAAATGTTTTCCTGGGGTATATTAGAGCCCTTATAACAAAAAAGGTCATGTGATCCGTTCTTGAGATTTAATCAGCAGTTTTAAGGTTTTGGGCCTGAGTAATTATTGGACATTAATCGCAAAAAACATCGTTTGAATATGCCATCGCTTAATGTGTTTCTTATCTTGTCGATTAAGTTTGAATCTTAGAAGCGAGACTGCAAAAGAAGAAATTTCACACGGATTCACTAAAGTTCTAAGATGGATAGGCCTAATTAATCTGACAGAACAGGAGCAACAAAATTAACACAGTGCATGTACGCTGGATTTTGCCAACACCAAACCAAGTAATACCCACAAAAGAAATAATAGAGAAAACAACTTTGGTTGTCATACATCGTTTAATTTTGACTCTGATTAGGAGACGTGATTATAATATCTTCAATGAATAGAAGATGCGATCTGTGACTATGGACGAGCCGACGAGCGAGGCAGCTCTGGAGAGAGCTCGGGACAATAAATTAGAGTTCAAAAAGTAATAAATAGGAATTGAGTGGTTGTGGGGTTGGTGCGAAGACGGCCATGTGATCATAATGCCTGTGAAAATATATGGATAGACTGACAAAGATGGGCACCACGAACAACATACCGAGCATTTTGTGTTGAAGTTCAAACAGCACTTTTTGGGCCTTTTATATTTATAATTAAGCACCGTTGTTTTGTTTTGTTTTCCCTTTTATTTATTATTTTTTTAAAATTTTAGGCTTTAATAATTTGAATGGTTTACGCGGATTTCGGCATGTGGACCTACATGTTAAATTTTAAAAATAAAATTTATTATTATTTTATAAAAAAAAAAAAAAAAGACATGCCAATACAGGAGACTTTTGTATTATAAAATTTGAATATCTAAATGAAACGAAAAAGTTGCTACTAACGAGGTGGTTTGGTTTAAGCAACACCTATTATCATTAACATTGTCTATACCTAGACTCGGTTACAGTTTCAGTTTGAATTAGAACAGAAGCCGTGCGTGAATTGAACCGCGATCAAATTTGAGCCGTCGGTAACGAGTCTGCAATGCTCTCACCAAGAGCAACATTGATTTGTGTTACAATCTCTGAAAAATTGTTAATAAAAGTGAAGTTGACCAAGCCAAAATCGAAATCGAAAGTAGACTAAAACTGAAATGAAAATTTGGCTAGAAATCAGAATCAAAACCAACCCGAACTTAGAACTAGAAACGAGCTTCGGTTCTAGTTCCTCTCACTATGGTTCTCTCTTGCACCAAAATAATTATCTATTTCCTTATAGTTAAGCCGTGGCACCTTAATGATTGCTTGCGACATTTTTTTGGATGAAGAGCTCGCACATAAATCTTCACTCTTATGGAATGTATCAAAGGATTTGATGCCTGTTCGTTAACTTATTTCGAACGAAGAGCTCACATACACCACTCGCAATAAAAATTATCTACAAAGGTGGCAGAAGGAAGTCGAAATCATTTGGAGGGGTTTGCCAATTAACATTGGGATACAATATTTTAGTTTGTACAGAACTTTTGTGTAAATGCATGCTGATCTAACTCACCTTTAGCATTGGAATTGAAACACACTTCTTTGTGGGAATTTTGAGAGAGTTGGAGTTCGAACATTCAACTTCTCCCAACATAATTTACATTGGCTAAATCTAAAAATTGTACAAAAAGAAGTCTCCCAATTTTTTATTTTTTTTTAAAAAAAAGACAAACCATTGATTATAAATGTTACCAGGAAGACGGATGATTTTTTTTTTATTATTATTTTTTCTTCCGTTCAAGATAAAATTCAAGTTAACTATCGTCCCCAAGAATGGTATGGAAACAGCAAACCTCGATGATTTCAAAGAAGTTTGTGCCTTTTTTTTTTTATCTGGGGTCCTCTAAAACTTCCGTTCCGAGCAGAGCATCTACTTAGAAGTCTTCATTTCGCAAGCTAGACGCATTACTTGGACCAAACGTCACAGGGGAGTAAAATTTGTACCAGGAGATTGAGATTCAAATCTCATCTCTTTCAAAATTCCGACAGCATACGGGTTGGTATCGATAAAAGAATTGTGTTACTCGGTCATTAGTTCATCGAGCACTTGATCCGCATGCAAAAAGCAGAGTGAATATTACCATACTCCAAAGTACCCAAAAAAAAAAAAAAAATTACAAAACTTTGGCTACAATGCATAGCAAGTCCTCCCAGGTCTCTAATTAATGAAAATAAAGTTCTCTTTTCTATTTTTTTTTTTATCCTAGTAATATATATCTTGTCTATATCAACTAGCAGAGCGACTTTACTTGTCAGGCCTCTCTATTCTCTGCCAATCAATTAAAAAGAAAAAGAATAAAATTAAAATGGAGAGTTAGGTCATCTCCCTCTTTGACCTGTGAAAGAACCTCGCAATGCCATCAAAAGCCCGAACCAGTTCCCATTCCTTTTATGTATTTTTATCACCTTATGACAGCGGACAATTCGAAGGAGAAAATTCCAAAAGTCCTATTCAAATTAGAAACAAGGGTGACCAAGGCAACAGAGAGATACACAGCGGTCACCTTTCCAAACATTTTTGTGTTTTTTGGGCTGTCTTCCCGTCAAACAATACCAAATATCCGCAGCAAGCAAGGAAAACCAGAGCAACCCAAACCCAAATGCGCTGAACCAGATAGAAAGCCAAAGCCCTGTAATAAGAATGAAAGGCATAGCAGCCACGAGGCACCATTGCTGCTACACAACTATGTTCTTCACTTTCCTCTTTTTCTATTTCAAATTTGCCTTCTCTGCAGACACATTAAAAGTCACCCAAGCTCTCGCAAATGATCAAACTCTCCTCTCTGAAAGCGAGGTTTTCGAGCTTGGATTCTTCTCACCTGAAAATTCCAATAATTCTTATGTGGGGATATGGTACAAGGACATTCCGGGCAGGACAGTGGTTTGGGTCGCTAATAGAGACGCCCCGCTTACAAACTCCTCCGGTATTTTCAAGATCTCCAACCGAAGCATCGTTCTTGTTGATGGAGCAGACAACATCATATGGTCAGGAAATCAAACAGTCACTGGGGCTAGCAATCCAGTCATGCAGTTGTTAGATACAGGAAATCTTGTTGTAAGAGATGAAAGTCAAACCGATAGCTTTCTATGGCAAAGTTTTGATTATCCTACAGACACTCTGCTATCTGGCATGAAGTTGGGTTGGGATCTGAATACAGGTTTTGAAAGGTACATAAATTCTTGGAGGAGCCCAGATGATCCTGCTACGGGAGACTTTTCTTTTAAGCTGGACTATCATGGGTTCCCAGAGGTGCTCTTGTATAACAATCAAGAGAAAAAGTATCGCAGTGGACCATGGAATGGAATAAGATTTAGTGGGGTACCAGAAATGCAGTCCCTTGATTCAATCAGCTTTGATTTTATTACTAACAAAGAGGAGGCATATTACTCATTTCACATAACAAGTAAGTCGATACATTCCAGGTTAATTGTTAGTCCATCTGGGAATATTGAGAGGCACACTTGGATTCCTGATAGGCAGGTGTGGGGCTTGTTCTGGTATGCACCTAAAGATCAGTGTGACCATTACGAGGAGTGTGGGCCGTATGGCATATGCAACTCAAATGAATCCCCAGTTTGCCAGTGCATGAGAGGGTTTGAGCCTACAAACCCACAGGCTTGGAAGTTGAGAGATGGGTCAGGAGGGTGTGTGAGAAAGACAACTTTGGCATGCACAGGAGATAAGTTCTTGCACTTGAAGAACATGAAATTGCCAGAGAGTGACACCTGTTTTGTGGATAGGACCATGAGCCTGAAAGATTGTGAGCAGTTGTGCCTGAGTAATTGCTCTTGTGTGGCTTATGCAAACTCTAATATTACCAATGGAGGGTCAGGTTGTGTGATCTGGAGTAATGAGCTTTGGGATATGAGACAATTTACAGGAGATGGTCAGGATCTATATGTCAGATTGGCAGCTTCTGATATAGGTATGCCCGAAATCCTCACTTCTTTGCCCTTTCATTTAATTCAATCGTGACCTCACATTTCTAGTTATTGTATATTAACAATTCTAACCATCCCTGGTGGTAATCTTCTCTTGATGAGAATTAGAAACTTCGTCTTTAGATGTAGACATGGAAATTCCTCCGCACGCATGTCAGATAAGTTTGCTACAATTATGTTATTTTTGGTAGTAAATCAGGATACAAAACATAATAGCTTCCCAGAAAACTCAAAATTGCAAATATACAACAACAAAAGAACATGCTTAGATCTTATATCTTGTGAAAAAACAAACAAAAAAAAAAAAAAGAAATTGCATATGTCTGATGCTTCTTCAAATCCCACGGTGTGGGATCAGAGTCTTTTAGCCTATTATGTCCTTGATCTGATGGTCTAGGAGTCCCCTGCGGATGTCCCACAAAAGGAAGTTGCTTCAATCATTTTGAAAAACTATCCACGTTCTTCACAAGTTTTATGACAAAGATGAGGAGAATCTCCTTTCGTGGATGTCTTGATTTACCTAACCATGTATTGGCTGATTTATTCGAAGGGTTTATCGAGAATCAACTGACTAAAATTGAAGCCTTCTCAATCATATTATACTTTCAAACATCTAAACAGAGGCCCCAATAGACTTCAAATTCAAATTACAAGCTCTGTTTGATATCTTCTAATAACTTGCTGACACGGCTAGTAATGTACCCCCCAAAAAAACAAGTTTCTGCTTGTTTTTGAATTTGACTGCCTCCAACCCACCGCTCGGTGGCCTTGAGCTGTCTGAACAGATCATGATCGAGTCTGAGTCTGACACGCACATTACGGTGGGGGCCCCCACATAAATTAGATACCAATTGTGTCCAAATTTGATACAGATCGGGATGGGAGGGGAATTCTGGCTTGGGTTCTTCTCGTAGTTACGATGATCTATCATGTTAGTTGCATCTGAATCTTTTATTTTGAGCATAATGGTGGAAATCCAATTATGGAGTGGCTAGAGGAATTGGTTTTTCTTTTAAAGAATTTTTTTTTTTCCGTTTCTGGTTTCTAAAATACAATGGTCCAGATGTAACTAGCCTGAAAAGTAATGTTATAAGAGGTAATTATATATAAAAAAAAAAAAAAAAGAGGAAAGAAAAATTGTGACACGCGACTTAGTGACAATTTTGTTCCTATTTTTTTGGTGGTATGCGTGCATCTATTGTTAAATTAGATGTATCTAAATTATTGTTTGCATCCAATGCATTTAATTCACCGTACATGCCACTAAGTTGCATCTCACATACCCCATCTGAAATTGAAAACACGAAACCCTATAGAGATTCCCTTAGGGCCTCCAAGCTCATCGTGGCTCCCTATTTTTAGCCTAGCTCTACATCCAAGAGTCCCATTCCGATTGGTTCCCACAAGCCCCGAAGGCCAAACCAAAATCCTGTCTTCAGTCCGTCAACGGTGATGGAGTCTGCCTGTGACATTCATCTCCGCAGACCACTGTAAAAATAGCACACGTACACTGATTTCACAAAAGGTCCCGTGACGTGATCTCTAATCGAACGACTTAATAGTAGTACCGTCCCCACATGAAAAGGAAGTAATGAAAGGCACCTTTTCTGAGCAGCCCACATGGGCCCCATAGTGTCGTCTATGGTTCGGTCCAATACAAAAAAACAAAGACGACTTTAATTAGCTGACATGTTTGACTTGGTGGGTCTTTGCGGGCCTGGCATGGTGGTTCTTTCATTCTTTACGTTGCAGAGTTAAAAGGATAGTCACTATCATTATGACCAACATTAAAAACTGTCTAGGCGGGCTTATTATTATGATTCAATTAGGATTCAAAACCTAGTATTTACAAAAAATAAAAAATAATAAAATAAAATACTAATAATAAAAAAATTATAAGATAAACTAGCATTATGAAGTTGGTTGGAAGCTAAAGCCGAAAAAGTAGACTATTTACCAATAATTTTTTTGACATTAATTAAGGAATTGTATGACAATTATCAAACCCCACCTCCACGAGGGTCATGATGCCTCTTGTTTTGCTAATCAGGGGATGGGGGAGGGTGGATACAAAATCCTCTGAACCCTTGCATTCCAATGTGATTGGTTAATTACTTAAATGATCAAGCGTCCAAATTGATAATTTTCTAGCTGTTGTTATTTGACCATGGATGGCATCTACGCATTTAATGTAGACAGTTTGGACTGATGCGTGGTCCCAGATGCAGCTGGGTTAGGCATCCATCGCAGCCATATTCCGACCGCCACCCTACTAGACATCATTTCAGTTGAACATAAACCATTTGCCATAGGTGGGTCTCAATACTTTGTAATCAACTAGGAATCTAGGATAGAAATTTCATCGTAAGAAATACAAAAGTCTGCACGACCACTAAAATGTTTGGTGTATTTGTGCGCGTGAACGCAAAATTTATGTCTACTTATGCTTTGCACAAAATTTTTTTATTATATTTATATTTATTTGGAGTACGAGCCTTTGTATGTAGAGTAAAATTCTTTAGTCAGGGACTTTGGAAGTCACATATTCGAATTGCGGAAATAACTTTGTTATAAAAAATGTGTATGATTGTCTCTCGAACAGAAAAGAAAAAGTAACTTTTGATCTTATGCCATATACATGGCTCTGTTCGGAACTCATTGGGGAGCATATCAAGAAAATGACTGGACTAAGTTGTGTCTGCTGTGTATTGTTAGTGAAATCATTCAACATGCTGCTTTTCTTTTCCTTACCATCGATTTTGGACGCATTATGCTAAGGGAGCATGACTAATTATCATCGCTAATGTGGCCTTATCAGGTAATAGTGGAAATGTAGAGGCTCTCATTGTTGGCATTTCAGTTGGAGCTGGAATTTTGTTGTTGGGATTGATTGGATTTTTTATGTGGAAGAGGAAAAGGTTGCCAACATTATGCCAGACAGAACAGACAGGTAAACATGGCGCACGGGCATTAGTTTGAGCAACTCAATAAAGCACGCTAACTCGTAAATGTTGTTGTGAATTGTTGAACATACAGTATTCTTCATGTTTATCTTACTATCTGCAAAATCAGGTGCTCCTGAAAGAAGCCAGGACTTTTTGCTTAATGATGTTGTTATCTCAAGTAAGAGGGACCATTCAGGGGAAAGAAGCACAGACCATGAACTGGAACTGCCCTTGTTTGATTTTGGCATTTTGGCCATGGCCACAAACAACTTTTCTGAAGAAAATAAGCTAGGAAAAGGTGGCTTTGGCATTGTTTATAAGGTAATTTCCTTGTCATAACAGTATTCTTGCAATCAAACCAGGGAATGAATGGCAGTGTAGTCGACCAGACATGTGATCCTGATTAGAAGTATGTGATGGAAATGCCAGGGAAGGCTAGCAGAAGGCCAAGAAATAGCAGTGAAGAGACTCTCAAAGAACTCTGGGCAAGGCGCAGAAGAATTCAAGAATGAAGTCAGGCTGATTGCAAGGCTTCAGCATAGAAACCTGGTTCGGCTGCTCGGTTGCTGCATTGACATGGATGAGAAGATGCTCATTTATGAGTACATGGAACACAGAAGCCTGGATTCTGTTCTCTTCAGTTAGTCCTTCATCTCTTGCAGCATATTTTGTTAATTCAAGCAACTAATGTTGGTTCAATTGGTGTTGCAGAGAAAGGGAAAAGCACCTTATTGAATTGGCAAAGGCGCTTCAACATCATTTGTGGGATTGCCAGAGGACTTCTATATTTGCACCAAGACTCTAGATTTAGAATTATCCATAGGGATCTCAAAGCAAGCAACATCCTGCTCGACGGAAAATGGAATCCTAAAATATCGGACTTCGGCATGGCTAGACTATTTGGTGGTGATCAAACTGAGGACAATACTAGGAGAGTAGTTGGAACATAGTAAGCACCAAAAGCTGCATCCCTTTATTTGTTTGTAGGTTCAACAAGCAATTTCCCTTTTCCTCATTTTTGTTTCCTTATTATATGCAGTGGTTATATGTCTCCTGAATACGCAATGGATGGGCAATTCTCAGTAAAGTCAGACGTTTTTAGTTTAGGTGTTCTAGTATTGGAGATTTTAAGTGGTAAAAAGAACAGAGGATTCTATCATCAGAATACCGAGCTCAATCTCCTTGGACATGTAAGTAAAAGATTTCATTTCAGCTAACGTTCCAAATTATAAGTCATTGAGAATACAATGCTTACTTATATGTACATCTGACCCTTCCCATCCTCCAGTGTGGGAGTCTCGTATACTAAGAATATTCCTTTTATTATATGTGCTGCTTAAGAGGCATTGACCCCAAAAAAAAAAAAAAAAAAATTACAACTTGAATTATTGCAGGCATGGAAGCTATGGAGAGAGAGGCGGGGATTAGAATTGTTAGATCAAACAATTGGTGATTCATATTCCTTGAGTGAAGTCTTGAGATGCTTACAAGTAGGCCTTCTATGCGTACAAGAGCGTGCAGAAGACAGACCAACAATGTCATCTGTGGTCTTGATGTTGAGCAGTGAAACTGTCACAATGCCCCATCCTAAAACCCCTGGCTTCTGCCTGGGCAGGAGTCCTTTGGAAACCGATTCGTCGTCAGGAAAACAAGATGAAACATTCTCTGTAAACCAGGTTACTGTGACCGGGCTAGATGCTAGGTAAAGAAAGTTTAGGCCTCATCTAGCATGTCTGTATATCTCATCAAAATTTTTGGATTTTCTTGTATGTCTTTTTCTTTGCTTTGCCATTTTGAATGCTAGTACATCTTCTTAGATTAAAAAAAAAAAAAAATGTATGAGATATTCATGCTCATTTTTACAGCAAAGAATATTATATACCAATCCAAGAGATTAGAATTGTGAAGAGAGTTGGAGCAGCTTCTGCAGCAGGAGCCTCTTGCTGTGCTCTATCATACTCTTTCTGTCCCAATTTTCCGGCCTTCATTCATCTTGGCAATATCTTTGGCTTTTTCCTCCAAAAGTCTAAATATACTAGTTTTTTTTTTTTAATCTGTAATACAATAACCCAAGTGATGAACACACTTTAGAAAACACCTCCTGTTGTCCTACTCCATGTTATAGCCCCATTTTCAGGATGTGGCTAAAAGAGTGAGCACAGTAGCCAAAAAAAAACTAAGGCTGTGATGTTAAAGGAGGAAGGATCAGTTTTCATTCAAATAGCACTATCTGCAGCTACAAAACCAAATAATACAATCCCTTCTTGATGGGGTTGGTTTTGGGAATTTAGATGAAAGAAGCTCAAGGTGAAGGACCGCTGGGACTTTTTTTTTCTCTCTTTTTTTTTTTTTGTCTAACTAGAGTAAGGATGAGAGGTTTAACTATCAAAAAGGTATGAGATTTGAATCTCATATCTTATTCTAAATTTTAAAATTAATAAGCACTATACTATACTTTGTGAACACCATTCGACGTTCTGCTTGTAGGGCAGGATATTGACGACAATTATACATGCTCTTAACACACTTCTGCAGGCCAACACTTATCTAGACTCCACCTGTGAACTCATTTCTGGGCCTCAAAGCTTGGTAAGTCAGTGCAGCCCAGCGCAATTAAAATATCTTGCTGAATTTGGAACTATTTTCAGGCTTGTGTCTAAAGTTCAAACTCTAGTCAGTGTAAACTCATAATAGAAAGCTTGAGTCTGGAAAATATTTTGGTAAAGAAGAAAATGAGAGATAGGAAAATTAATTTTTCTCCTTAAATCACAAAATTCATTCCTCCCAATTCTAAGAGAAAAATTAATAATTCTCTTATCATTTCTATTAAAAAACTCTATTACTTATATATATATATATATATATAGTATTTAAATTACAAAAAGTAAAATTGATATTCTCGTACATATTTTCTTTTCTTTCACTTTTCACTTTTTTCTAAATAAAAAATTTTTTAGTCTTCCTTCCTCTTATTACACTTTCCTAAACACGAGAGGATGAAACATTTTCCCCCCTCCCTACTTTGTTATTCAAACAAAGAGTAAAGTTAGAAACTCGGGACCAAGAGGTACGAGATTTAAGTTTCGACTCATCACCTATCAAAATATAATGAAGAAAATTGGAAAATTAGTGGATAATGCTGAATGATGCCAGCATGGAACATATTAAGATCCTTGTGAATAACCTATAAAAAGTAATCAGTTGCATGCAGATGTCACCTAGATGCATTTGACCTTGACTTTGGAGTGCTTAGTCCAATGAAAATTATTGCTGCTTGTTTTTTTTTTTGTAAAATACAATTGTCAACCCAAGGCACCTTCAATAATCAGACATGTCCTGCTCAATGAGGATGTCAACTAGATTGAATTCAAACCGAGTTCAAAAGCACAGGCATTGGCCATGGGAAGTTGGAAATCATGGGGACTAAAAGTGTGTTTTTGCTTTCTCTGCTTCTGATTTTCCACTTCAGATTTGTCACTTCAAGAGACACTTTAGCTGTAAACCAGACCATTAAAGATGGTGAGCTTCTAGTCTCCAAAGAAAATAGATTTGCACTTGGACTCTTCATTCCTGGATGTTCCAGATACAGGTATCTTGGAATCTGGTTCCATGATTTGCCTGAACTAAATGTTGTGTGGGTAGCCAACAGGAGCACCCTAATCAATGGCTCCTCAAGATTCCTACTGCTTAACCTGTATGGAAATCTAGTACTTAATGACAACAGTGATTAACAGGATGCAGTCTCGTGTGCTAATGTTTCGGTGGGTGTAGGATACAATCCTATAGCTCAGCTCTTGGATTCAGGAAAATTTCTGGTTCAGGATGCAGGTAAAGTAACTGTGTGGCAAAGTTTTGATTATCCTACAGACACCTTTGTGGCAGGAATGAGACTGGGGCTGAACCAGAAGACAGGGAACGAGCGCTATCTAACATCCTGGAGATCACCAGATGACCCTGGAATCGGTAGCTACTCACTTAAGCTCAGCCTAGGTGGCTCCCCACAGTTCTTTCTATGTAATGGGACAAACAATTATTCGAGAAGTTGCCCGTTTCCCTGGAGGAAGTATGCAATTGTCTACAACTACACTTTTGTTAACAATCCGGATGAAGTCCACTTTGCTATTTTCCAACATATCCCATCTCAAAGGCTAAGCATAATGGTGGATCATGCAGGACTTACGCGAAGGCTAATGTGGTTTGACAGTGACAGTAAGTTCAGAGTCATGTGGGTAGCACCCAAGTACTGCTGCGGTTCATTCGGACAGTTTAGCCCTTAAAGTATATGCCGTGCTAATTCTAATAATACATCTGAGTGTCTCTGTATACCAGGTTTTGAGCCGAAGTCCCCTCAGGATCCTTCTCTGGGAGAGTTGGGAACTTGTGTCAGCAAGCATAAACAGACTTCCTTGGTGCGTGAACAAGGAGAAGGGTTTGCGAAAGTGAGAAATGTGAAATGTAGGCATGAATCTGAGCTTTGTTGAACGTGAACAGCAATGCAGGAATAACTACTCATGCTTGGCGTAGGCAATTGCAGATGTTGCTGTGGAGGGGAGTGCTTGTTTTGTATGGTATGGGGAATTTATGAGCATCATAGAAGTTGTTGAAGAAGGATACAATCTGCAAGTTTGTGTTGATGCAATTGAATTAGTTATGTACTCCTCCTTAGCCCTAGTTTTCATATCAGCAAATGTTAGCTTTTGGTTTTTAAGTAAAAAACCAAAACCTGCTGCTATTTTGCTGCCATAAGCCAAGACAGCCAAGCAAGAGTTTGACTATGTTGGTTTTTTTACATTAGTCCTCGTTTCTCAATCTAGAACTCATCAGCAAGTAGGTTGCTTTCTTCTTCATCTCTTTCTTTTGGAACATAGGCATAATTTATAATGCCTGCAGTTAAGAATGCAAAAGTTCCATTCTAGTACTATCCGTTTCTTCAGCATGGATTGTCATTGTCATAGTTGCATCTTTATGGATGAGAAGGAGAAGAAAGAGGAGATGAGGAATAACCTTATGCAAACTTTTAGTCTTCTATCCAACAGAACACCAAAATACTAACATAGTTTGAGAATTTGCTTTTATTCAGTTCGAAGCTAGTGAAGGGAAAATGGAGCAACAGGATATTTGACATCAAGAGTTTGGAACACTAAAAGGGCGGTTTCGCAGCAAGTGAGCTTGGGGAAAGTTGCGGTAATCAGGACATGACATTTTTTGATCTCAACTCCATACTTGCTGCCACTGACGACTTCTCTCCAGCTAATAAACTTGGACAACGTGGATTCAGATCAGTTTATAAGGGTGACTTTGCGGCATTCCAAATTTGAATGTCTTCTCAGCACCACTATGTGAATTTTAGGTTATTTTTTTCTATATCCCTATTGTGAGATCCTGCTCTAGTACGTTAGGTACAGGCTAAAATTCAATAGTAAAAGCACTTATACTCCTCAAACATGTGTTTAGGGTCAGCTGTCAAATGGACAAGAAGTTGCTGTGAAAAGGCTTTCCAAAAATTCACGACAAGGAATGGAAGAATTTACAGATGAAGTTATATTGATTGCCAAGATTCCAACACAGGAATCTTGTGAAGCTTCTTTGCTGCTGCATTGAGGGAGAAGAGTTTATGTTAATATATGAATACTTGCCAAACAAAAGCTTGGACACATTTCTTTTTCTTTTTGTTTTTGATTATGACTATATAATGTCTCATTTCAACTGTTTCGACTAAGGCACACAAATTGAGGATCTGAAGTTCTGTCGCAGATCAAACCAGAAACCAGCTGTTGGACTGGAGAACACACTTCCACATTGCTGTTGGGGTTGTTCGCAGGGTCCTGTATCTTCATCAGGACTCAAGGTTAAGAATTATCCACAGAGACTTGAAAACCAGCAATATTATGCAAGATACAGAGATGAACCCCAAGATATGAGATTTTGGAATGGCTAGAATATTGGAAGATGACTGTGTACAAGATTAAGACAAAGAGAGTTGTGGGAACACAGTGAGTTAAAGCTGCACAATTTGGCAAAGATATCAATATACATTAAGATTATTCTCTCTGATCAAAAGGTAACTAATTATATAATGTACACTAACTCGATCTCCCACACGTGTCTTTTCTCTTAATGCAGCGGCTACATGTCTCCGGATAATGCATTATTTGGCAAATTCTCAATAAAATCCGATGTTTTCAGTTTTGGTGTCATATTGTTGGGGTGGCAAGGAGAACAGTGACTTCTGTAAGGAGGATCCTTCCTTAATCTTAATAGGATGTGTAAGTGACAAGTCATTGTTAACGTTCTAATTACCATAAAAAATTAGCGTGTGACTTCAGTACCAAACTTGAAAGGTGTGGGAGCTGTGGAGAAATGACAGAGCCTTGGAAATAGTGGATCCATCGCTAGAGGAATCATATCCCCACAGCAGGCCTTGAGATGCGTTCAAATCGGCCTTTTGTGTGTGCAAGAAAATGCAATGGACAGACTAACCGTGTTAGCTGTTGTCTTCATGCTCAACAATGACATGTCTCTTCCATCCCCTAAACAACCTGCTTACATTCTTTGGGAATACTATAACAATCCCACATCACCGGAAGGAGAAGAAGGACCATTCTTTGTAAATGAAATGACAATTTCCGCCATTGTATCTCGCTGCACATGTCATTAACTGCACGCTAACTGATATAACCGGGGTCAATACAATGCATAGCCCAATGAGCTGGGCAATTTATTCTTGCCAAGAAAATAGTGTGCATCTTTTTCATTTTGTTTAATTCTTACTTGGTAAAAAGTGAGATAATATACTGCGATTAAGAGCTATCATCTCACTTCAGAGCTTAAGTTATTGGTGAAAGTCAAACTTCAATGCTTTTGGACTTTTTAGCAGAACAAAGCCCCACTTGTGTAAGTGTATACATGGCAAGATGGGCTGCCAATTTTGCTCTGAAATTCCCATCAATTTTTCATTTCATGGCATGGAATTAAGCCATCCTGCTCCTTCTCACGTTGCATGGCTGGTTTTGGTTCCGTTTACAAGGTAAGGACACTGTAAAGCCTGTCAAAAATTAATGGCTACTTTGTGACATCCTTGTGAATAACCCTTCAGGTTTTGGCCTTTTTCCTTCTTGTCCTGTAATTGCTGTTTCCTGTCTAAGATGCTGACGTCAACTAAGTATCCATAGTAATTATAATCGTAAATATGATTTTAGGGTCAGCTCCAATAGAAAATGATGTGCTGTGAAAAGATTATCCACAACTTCAGGGAAAGGAATGGAAGAATTTGCAAATGAAGTTAAAGAAAGCTTCAACATTGAAATTTTGTGAAGCTTCAAGGATGCTGCATTGAGGGAGAATAGCCCATTTTAATTTTTTTCGTACTTACCAAACAAAAGCTTGGACTCCTTTCTTTTTGGTACGTCATGTTGGATGTGTGTATTGTCTTGTCTCACTGTAATTTTTTCAACCGAGGTTCGCAGCCTGGATTATCTTTCGCTGAAACAAATTGAAAATTTATAATTTTGGAGCAGAAGAAACAAGGAAGACACTCTTGGATTGGAGAGAACGTTTTGATACCATCGTTGGAATTGCTCGTGGGATATTGTATCGTTACCATGACTCAAGGTTGAGAGTTATTCAGAGGGATTCAAAAACCAGCAAATGTTCTATTAGATGCAGAGATGAACCCATAATTTTT
>CM034060.1:6239016-6251074 GCA_019804595.1 Bruguiera parviflora
AAAATAATTTAAGTGTTAAAATGTGGGAAGTGAAAATTTGGACCTTTTTTTAAGAGTTGTGGTTTTTCAAAGTTCTGAAAAATAGCAAAATATCTCCTCAACTAGTCAGCTTGATATCAAATAAGCAAGGCGACGGGAGTTTGCTTAAAGTGGACAAAGTCCTTGGAAGATTACGGTGAGACTAGTGTGCCAAAAGAAATTAATTTTCCTTCTCTGGTCAAAAACGGCAACTCATTGAGGCATTTTAAACTGATTTTCTGGCGTGTTGGCCATTGAAACAGTCATGATGGTTGGAAATCTGTTTCTGTTCGCTTTTCTACCATTGCTTGTAGCCTCGAAGGACACAATAGCCGTAAACCAGACCCTCAAAGATGGTGAAGTTCTTATTTCAAAAGAAAACAACTTTGTATTGGGATTCTTCAGCCCTGGTCATTCCAGGTCTAGATATCTTGGGATTTGGTTCCATAAAGTATCAGAGCTGACTGCAGTATGGGTGGCAAATAGGGACCATCCCATAGATGGCTCCTCAGGAGCTCTCAAACTTTATCATCACGGAGAACTTGTTCTCTTTGCTGACAGTGATAAAAAAGTTCCCGTTTGGTCCTCTAATGTTTTCCCGGATGTAAAAGGTGCATACGTTGTGCGGTTGCTGGATTCAGGGAATCTGGTTCTGGTTCAAGATGGAAGCAGAGGCAAAAGAATTGTGTGGCAAACCTTTGATTATCCTACAAACACGCTAATGAATGGAATAACCATAGGGCTAAACAGGAAAACAGGCCGGGAGCAGTTCCTAACATCATGGAGATCAGCAGATGACCCTGGAACTGGAGACTACTCATTTAAGATCAGTCCAGATGGCCCTCCACAATTTTTTCTATACAAGGGTACTAACAACTATTGGCGAAGTCGCCTGTGGCCGCGGAGAAGTTTTGCATCCGCATACAATGATACTGATGTTAATAATGAAGATGGGATGTACATAATCGACAATCTGTATAATTCTGCTGGAATCCGACGTGTAGTGTTGGATGAATCAGGCTTCATGAGGGACCTATTTTGGGATATAAGTGACAGTCTCTGGAAGGAAAACTGGGTAGTGCCTAGGTATCGGTGCGATTCATTTGGAGACTGTGGTTCTTCTGGAAAGTGCAATGTTGAGAAAGTTGAAAGCTTGGAATGCACTTGTTTACCTGGGTATGAACCGGAGTCCCCAGGGGACCGGAACCTAAGAAATGGTCGAGGTAGGTGCATTAAGAAACGAAATGATTCTTCCTTGGCCTGTGGGCAAAAAGGAGGGTTCCTGAAACTGGCAAATGCTAAGATACCTGACGCGTCACAAGCTGTTTGGGTAAGCAAGAATATGAGTCAAGTGAACTGTGAGCGGCAATGCTTGAGAGACATCTTGTGCTTGGCGTATGCAAGTGTAAATACCACTGGGAGGGGGAGTGGTTGTTTGGCATGGTATGGACAACTGATGGAAAGGATAGATTTCACAGATGAGGGCTATGACCTTTACATTTGTGTTGACGCACTTCAATTAGGTATGTCTTGTTGGTTGGTACTTTATTCATGCCTGGATTTTACCACTTGAAGAAAAGCCGAGGGCAGGCACTGTTGTTTTGTTCTCTCATTTTGCTTTCTGTTCTGCAGTATTAATGTCAATCTTTTTCTCTCCTGTGCAGCTCAGGAAGCAGGGAAATCAAGTGCATCTCTTCAAATGAATGGAATACTGGCAATTCTAATCCCCTCTGTTGCTTTAGGATGGATTATCATTTTCTTGATTGCGTGTTTCTGGAATAAAAAGAGGAAAAAAAGAGGTAGACTACCAACTTGTTTATTATGCCTTTTCCTTAATTTGCTGGGATTTATTGTCTCATCTCATGAAGTTCACGGTACTTGTTTCCTAATTCATTGATGGGGCATACTACATATCTGTAATGAATGGAGCTCGTATGAATTCTATTGTATGCTAGTTTATTTTAATCATACTCTTCCGTCTGCACAAGGACAGTGAAGAACCGAGCGAAAAAGAGGGTATCCAAATCCACAGATTTAGACTTCTATAAAGATAATTTCGCAGCGAAAAATCATTGGGAAAGGAGGAGTGATCCAGAGTTGGAATTTTTTGATCTTGACACTGTATATGCTGCTACCGAGAATTTCTCCCATTCCAACAAACTTGGTCAAGGTGGCTTTGGTTCAGTCTACAAGGTAGAATTATACTTAACATCTCAAAACAGAATGAGTTCTCAGTCTATGTGCATGGATTTCGTTACTTTTCTCTCGTGGTCATGCATGGAATCGCACTTTGATTTCTTAAATTAATTGGGTTTGCTCTTGTTTTGCAACATGAATCTAGGGTCAGCTTTCAGATGGACAAGAGGTCGCAGTGAAAAGACTGTCGAAGAATTCAGGGCAAGGAATGGAAGAATTGGTAAATGAAGTTATATTGATCGCGAAGCTTCAGCACAGGAATCTTGTCAAAGTTTTGGGATGCTGCATTGAGGGAGAAGAGCCAATGTTAATATACGAATACTTGCCAAACAAAAGCTTAGATTTATTTCTTTTTGGTAAGTACTTAGAATTATCGCCGGCCCTGTTCTACATTGTTGCCTAGTTATAACTGCTTCTCAAGGATAATAATTGAGGAATACAAGCTGCGTTTTCTGACACTAATCTAAATGGGATACCTTGGTTGTAGATCAAACAAGAAGGTCATTCTTGGATTGGAGAAGACGCTTCAACATTATTGTTGGTATTGCTCGTGGGATTATGTATCTTCACCAGGATTCCAGGTTGAGGATTATTCATAGGGACTTAAAAAGTAGCAACATTCTAGTGGATGCAGAGATGAACCCGAAGATCTCAGATTTTGGTATGGCTAGAATTTTCAATGATGACCAAAATCAAGTCAAGACAAAAAGAATTGTTGGAACATAGTAAGTATGATATTCATTTTTACTTATAACAAGTCTTTGATCTGGGAATTAAAGCAGCTTATCAAATGGAATTGAATGGCTACATGCATGCATGTTCGTATAAGGTGTACAAAATTGGCCTGGTAAAATGCAGCAGAAATTATCAGTAAAGGAAACTGCTACATTGCCAATTTGTATGCAGGCTTAAACATACTAAAACTTAGAAACCATAAACCATTATCTTTCCTGCAAGTTGCAATCATGGGAAGACTTGCTTTTCTGTCAATTTTCAAAATGAATCTCATGTTCTGTTATTGTGCCCTTAGGGATGGAACAGAATCAGAATATCAGAAGTGCCATTAACTGTACTTTAACCCTAGGATAGGTTGACAGACTGTGTGAAAACAGTCCTATGAATGGTGGAGACAGGAACTTTTTCTCCTGAAAATTGAAGCATGCAGAAAATTAATGGTTTTGCTATTTCCTTATGCAGTGGCTACATGTCACCCGAGTATGCAGTGTTTGGAAAATTTTCGGTTAAATCTGATGTGTTCAGTTTTGGAGTCATAGTACTAGAGATCATGAGTGGAAAGAAGAACACTGACTTCTATCAAGATGACGCCACCCCGAGCTTGATAGGATACGTAAGTGACAGAAACTCAGGTGACCATTAACTTATACTCTAATCAAAACTCGTTCCTCAGATGTGTATGCTATGAACTTGGCAGGTGTGGGACTATTGGAGAAGCGACAGGGCATTGGAGATAGTTGACTCATCACTGAAGGAATCATATCTTCCTCGCGAGGCCTTGAGATGCATTCAGATTGGCCTCTTGTGTGTCCAAGAGTATGCAAGTGATAGGCCAACCATCTCAGATGTTGTTCGCATGCTTAATGGTGACATGCCTCTTCCATATCCTAAAAATCCTGCATTTGTTTTCATAGAATCTGCAAATGATCTAGATTTGTTAGTAGGAGAAAAATCATATTCTACAAACTTTGTCACAATTTCTGATGTTCTATCTCGTTGAAGATCTTGCAATCATTTTGTAAATATGTACTCATTCAAACTAATGATAGACATCATATACAAGTGCAATAGAATCCTTCAACATCTATAGAGAAATCAATTTCAGAACATCTTGCTAACCTTACTACACAATCATGCAAATTAGCTTTGAAGTGGACATGTAAATGTCTCCATTTATCCAATTTTTTCATGTAAGCCCAACAAAAAATCTTTTGTTAGTATATTATTATTTAAGTAAGTACTAGATTAATAAGTTTAATATCATATTTTAACTTAAAACTTAAGGTTATTAAATTTATAAGTATAATTAATCTTTTTCTTTCTTACAGAGGCAAAAGCCATAAAAAATATATACCTAACGCTTTTTATATTATTATTTAAGTAAACAGTAAATTTACAAATTTAATATTATATCTTAACTTAAAATCTAAGTTTATTAAATTTATAAGTCATTTATACTTATATGCTACTTACTTTTCCTTTTTTTTTTTAATGTGGAATTTCTAACATATATTCACATATTTATATTGAAAATTCTAACAATTTTATATCATTGCATAAAAAATGGTGCAGTAGAATCTGACTTTTTGAAGTAAATATAAAAGTATTTTTATGTTTGTCGTAAAAATAATTTATTATTTTATGTGCTTTTTGAAGTAAGAATGGTGTATAATTCTATGCTTTATTAAATATCTTTTGTTTCATATGTACATTTTTTTTCTCAATTTTTATTTCCATTAATGATTTAGTCTCATAATTAAAAGTTATTGAGAATCAAGTTTTATTAAGTCAAAATGTTGTTAATGAAAAACTTTAAAATCATTTTTTGTTATAGTTTTAGTTCATATTTCCTTGGCCTTTGGTGCCTTTACTCATTGACTTATGAGATGGTGTGTTGAATGGGATAATGGAGAGTGCAAGTCATGATCATTTTTGAATTCTTTAATTTAGGCTTAATAATTCTTGTGGTAAGTGGGAAGTGGTTTATAAGTCTAATTGTTAAAAAGTGAAAAAGGAATATTTTTAGGATAAGTGACTAAGAATTATTGTTGATTAAGACTTAAGTATGCCACTAAACATAAAACGTGACGATAAGATCTAAGATCAAAGTTCAAATCTTATTAAGAATAAATTCTAATTTTCTAATTCAATTGAAATAAAAAAAAAAAGGATTCAAAGATTAAAAAAAAAATAATTTCAAAAACTTAATTCTTAAGATTGTAAGATTTTTAATAGAAATAAATTTTGGAATTAAAATATTAGTGAAAATAAATTTTAAGGGTTAAAGTAAAGAATTAGAATAAATTTAAAAAATATATATATTTTATATTTTTTAAAAATTATTTTTTATTGTTATTTTAATATTAAAAAATAAAAAAATAAAGATTAATATATCATTATAAAGTAAATATTAATTAATTATATTTAAAAATTATATTTGTTTTCAAGTATATTTATATTAAAATTTTATTTTTTTATATTTTATCAAAAATTATATCTGTTAAAAGTTTTAGATAAAAATTTAAATTTTTAAACACTAAAATATTTCTTAAGTAGTGTATTAGTTGTATTTTCGATACTCTAAAATATCATATCTTGGTTATATATTTAATATTCCAAGAAACTACTGAGTTGACTTCGAGAGGACAAAGTCCTTGTTCGGAAAATAAAAGATATAATTTTCAGAGATTTTAGCTCAAAGTCTTCACGTTCGCAGAGGAATGACAAATAGCAATATGCCACTTCAGGCCATTGAAGTCACCATGGCTGCGGAAAATTTATTTTTGTTTTTTTCATTTCACTTCTTGCCTCGTGCAGCGAAGGACACAATATCCATAAACCAAGCTCTCCAAGATGGTGACTTTCTCTTCTTCAAAGAAAGAAAGCTTGCATTACGATTTTTAGACCATAGCCGTGTTAGGTATAGATATCTTGGGATTTGGTTCAATACAGTATCAGAACAAATTGTGATCTAGGTGGCAAATAGGTGGCTCCTCGGGAATTCTGTCATTTAACCATAATGGAAAACTTGTTCACTGTGGTGATAGTGACCGAAAATTTCCAATATATTTGTTCTTTTGATTTTGCTATACTTATTTAAATATTATACAATTCTTTAATTTTCTAATTCTTAAGTTATTTTTGTTAAAAATTAATATATTTTAAAAAATTTAATTCATATATAAAATAAAAAATTAATTATTATATATTTTTTATTAATTATTATATATTATAAGAATATTTATTATTTATTATTATTATAATTTATACTTTATATTATATCACTTTATAAATTATTAAGATATAATTATGATAAATATGATGGTAGGGTCAGCTTTAATAAAAAATGATGTATTGCGAAAAGATTATCTACAACTTCAGGGAAAGGAATGGAAGAATTTGCAAATGAAGTTATAGAAACCTTCTGACATTGAAATTTTGTGAATCTTCAAGGATGCTGCATCGAGGGAGAATAGCCCATTTTAATTTTTTTCGTACTTACCAAACAAAAGCTCGGACTCGTCGTGTTGGATGTGTGTATTGTCTTGTCTCACTGCAACTGTTTCAACCGAGGTTCGCAGCCTAGATTTTTTTTCGCGGAAACAAATTGAAAATTTATAATTTTGGAGCAGATGAAACAAGGAAGACACTCTTGGATTGGAGAAAACGTTTTGATATCATAGTTGGAATTGCTCGTGGGATATTGTATCGTTACCATGACTCAAGGTTGAGAGTTATTCAGAGGGACTCAAAAACCAGCAAATGTTCTATTAGATGCAGAGATGAACCCAAAATTTTTCAGATTTTTGAAGGGCTAGAATATTCAACGATGACCAAATTCAAGCCGAGTTGAAAGCCACCTTTGTGAGTACACAACCTGTAGACCAAATATACAGAAGAAGAATAAAAAAATTATTTTAAATTATATATTTAATATTATTTTTTATTGTAATAAAATTTATTTTTATAATCATGTAAATAAAGTTATAATAATTTTTTAAAGATAAAATAAAATAAATTTAAATTTAAATTACTTAAAAAATTATTAATATTTATATAATTTTTATTAAATTATTTTTTAATTTTTTGTTATAAAATTATAAATAAAATTTTATTTATTTATTTTTAGATCGAAAGAGAATAATTTAAGAATTATTTAATTAAAAAAATAATTTTATTTAATTAACAAAACTTTTTTAAGGTTTTTTTTTTTCTTTTCATGAAAACACGTTTTTATAAAAGTCAAGTTAGGACAAGAACCTCATCCTCAGGGACGCGGTTATGGTATCAGAAGTGATTTGAGTCGTAGGGTTATGGGCAGTGTGTCAAGTAGAAAGTTTGGTCCAGCCCGTCTAGTAAGTGAGAAGGCAGGATCTTGGGCCAAGAAGACTCTCTGCGGGCTGCTAGCATAGGCCAGCCCCCTTTTTGCTACTGCAAAAGGCACCGGAAGGTGCTAGAAGAGTGCATAACTGCTTGGAAGTAGCCAGGGTCCAGAAGCTTCCAACAAAGGCCAACTGGATACTCCCTAGAACCTTCCTGCCAACTGTAATTATTAGGTTTTAGAACATTCTTTATAAATATCTTAGATGTTCAAATTGTAGCCACACATTGAGATAGTGAAGCCACTATAAATAGGCCACTCCTCCCCAACTGTAAATAATTTTAGCAGCCAATCAATACACTCACTTGCAAAGTCCCCTTGTGCACTTTATTTCCCAGCACTCTCATTCCTTCTACTTGCCTCCCGAGTCTTTTCCGCTACACTATTCGGCGCTCACTTAGGCTTACTTAGCTCGTCTTCACAAGCAAGATTGACTAAGTGCCACGCGAGTTAGTACGTTCGAAGCCTATCCCCATGACAGGTGGTATCAAAGTACGGTTCCAACCTACAACCTGTTGTTTGTCATCTGCAGAAACGGTGAGCATGGCAAGTGAAGAAGGATTTGTTGTCACCACGGTGGAGGAGCAACAAACGAGGCAACAGCCTCGTGGGCGTGAGGAGCAGCATACTCCGTGCAAGCGTAGCAAGTCCAAGGCTCTAGCAAAGGAGATCATGGA
This sequence comes from Bruguiera parviflora, assembly GCA_019804595.1. NCBI lineage: Eukaryota > Viridiplantae > Streptophyta > Magnoliopsida > Malpighiales > Rhizophoraceae > Bruguiera > Bruguiera parviflora. The sequence goes on from CM034060.1 coordinate 6,247,024, forward strand.
CAGTTGTGTTGTTAGCTTGGAGCGATGCGTTACAGATCTCAGCTCCGTAGTGGGCGACCTCAGCGACCAAGTCGATAACTTGATCCACGAGAATGCAGAGATCACATGGGCTGCCAAGGTCATGATCGAGGAGTTTGGCTGCTCGTTCAGAGGATAAATATTCTCCCTGAACCAAGATCTGTCTGACCTGTGCAAGTTCGTCAAAGGAGAGCTTCACGACTGCCGCAGGGAGATCGAGTTTCTGCGCCGAAATAACTCCCGCACTGCTAGCACAGCCGTGACTGCTAGCACCACTGCACTACATGGTTTAAAGGTCCTGAAACCTGACATGTACAACAGCACATGCAACGTCACTGCAGTGGAGAACTTTCTCTTTGGTCTCGACTAGTACTTCGAGGCCATGGGGGTTGTCAACGATCTGGCAAAGGTTGGCAACGCCCTAATCTTCCTACGGGATGTTGCGCAACTATGGTGGAGACACAAACACTTGGAGAGGGAGAAAGGCTTGTGCGTCATCAACACCTGGGAGCAATTCAAGGCGGAGTTACGCAGGTACTTCGTCCCTCACAATACTGACAACGAAGTAAGAGGAAAGTTGCGATGCCTATGTCAGACTGGTAGTAACTCCGACTACATCAAGGAGTTCACTACCCTCATGCTTGAAATCGAGATGTTCGATAGGGAGTTTCTCTTTCACTTCAAAGATGGCTTGAAGGATTGGGCGAGAGTCGAGTTGGACAGGCGCGATGTGCAGACTCTGGATGCTGCCATTGCTGCTGCCGAAATCTTCATCGACTACTCTGCCCAGTCCAAGAGCAAGAAGGCCAATTTTGGCAAGAGTGGGGGAGAGAGACTCGAGCAGAAGAGGCAGGAGTCTGGCTGCAACGAAGGAGGACAGCAGAGATCCTCCAACAGCCGTCCGAAGCATGAGAAGTAGTCTACTAGCAGGCGCAACACAGGCGATCCCCCACGGCCCTGTTTCATTTGTGACGGACCACACTGGGTGAAAGACTGCCCCCAATGTAAAGCAATGAACGCTATGATGATAGTACTTGACCCAGAAAAGGCCGATAAAGAGCCCCAGCAGACATTGGATCTATCCAGCAACTGGGTAATCTCACCAAGCTTCACTCTCCCGCAGCCCCTAAGGAAAAGGGACTGTTATATGCGGACGTCATCATTGAGGGCAAAACAGCAAGTGCGATGCTCGATACAGGGGCAACGCACAACTTCATAGACGTGCAAGAGGCCAACCGTTTAGGTCTTAAATTGACACGAGGGAACGACACCATAAAGGTAGTGAACTCGGAAGCATGGCCTATCCAAGGCATAGCACAAGGAGTTGTCACCTAGACCGGGGGATGGACGGGTAAACTGGATTTCATTGTCATTCCTATGGACGACTTTAAGGTGGTGTTCAGTCTTGCATTCTTTTTCAAAGTCTCAGTTTTTCCCGTACTCGCTTCTAGCTCCTTAGTGGTTCTCGGTGCTCGCAGCGGCCAAGTAGTTCCCTTGAAGCGCAAGCAGAAGTCACAAGCAGCGACAATTTCTGCCTTGCAATTTGTACAAGAACTTAAGTCGGGTCTAGATGATGCATCTATCACAAGGGAGCAAAGCAACGGGAAAGACGTAGCAGCACCTACTCCCACACTGCCGCGACCTACCCAGGCAGTCCTTGCTGAGTGCAAGGGCGTCAAGTCTTCCAAATTGCCGAAGGAGGTTCCACCAAAGTAAGATGCAGGTCACCCCATCAAGCTAGAACATGGTGTCAAACCTCCTGCTATGGCCCCTCATCACACGACGCTTCAGGAGCTTGCTAAACCGAAAAAGCAGCTCCACAATCGATTGAATATGGGCTTCAATAGACCAACCGAAGCCCCTTTCGGCACCTTAGTCCTCTCCCCAAAGAAGAAGAACCATGTTCGGCGTTGGAGGAAGCAATGCCAAGTTTCCGCTAAGAGATTGAAACAAGAAATCTCCAAGGAATCTGTGGTGGTGTCACTGGACGACGAAACGTTTTTCAAAGTCCACCCTGCTGCATCCAACGGGCAACTCACTGCCCACAAAAGTTGCAAGTTTTACAACGAGGAGAAGCGGCACACTGTCCATGACAAGGCGACGACTGCTGTTATCCCACGCTTGCGCACTGGGAGACCTCGACCCCTTAGAGGGAAGTTCGTGATCGTGACTGACGCCACAAACTACTCCCAGCCTCAACAGGAACTCAGCTTCACTGGCAAGACGCCCCGACCAAATTCAACTCCACACTGCAGTCTCAGTTGGGCAATGCCGAAGTTAAAGCTGATGAGCTGAGTCGGAAGGCGGAACTAGCTACCCCTGATGCTAGTACGCTTAATCACAACTTCCTTGGTTGAAACCAAGAAAGCACTGGCCTAGATGATCTGTCGAAGAGGAAGAAATGGTTAGCTGGAACCAAGCGCTACCCAGTGGACTACGCAACGAGAGATGTGGCGAGGGTGAAACCACTGCCCAACCAATTTGAGTCCCTACACAAAGTCCAACTCCCTCCGAAACTTTAGCAAGAGAATGCAACGAGAATGTGGCAGGATTGAGTGGGGGAGGATGTCACGTGGGAAGTTTGGTCCAGCCCGTCCAGCAAGTGGGAAGGCAGGATCTTGGGCCAGGAAGACTCTCTGTGGGCTGCCAGCATAGGCCATCTCCCTTTTTGCTGCTGTAAAAGGCACCGGAAGGTACTAAAAAAGTGTAGAACTGCTTGGAAGTGGCCAGGGTTTAGAAGCTTCCAGCAAAGGCCAACTGGACACTCCCTAGAACCTTCCTACCAGCTGTAATTATTAGGCTTTAGAACATTCTTTGTAAATATCTTAGATGTTCAAATTGTAGCTACACATTGAGGTAGTTAAGCCACTATAAATAGGCCACTCCTCCCCAATTGTAAATATTTTTAGCAACCAATCAATACACTAACTTGCAAGGTCCCCCTATGCACTCTACTTCCCAGCACTCCCAATTCTCCTACTCGCCTCCTGAGTCTTTTCCGTTGCACTGTTCAGAGCTCATTTAGGCTTACTTAGCTCGTCTTCATAGTTAAGATCGACTAAGTGCCGCGCGGGTTAGCACGTCTGAAGCTTATCCCCGTGACAAGTAGCTATGTTAACCCGACCAATTCAAAGCCAAAAAAGAGGGGGAAGAAGAAAAGGCAGTAAAGCAAAGTGTCCTACCCGTTCATCTTGAACGAAAATATTCAATCTTTTGACTCTGGTAAGCTTGTTTAAATGTTATGGCATTCTTTGATTCTGAACTCTTTGGCTCTTTTTGATTCTGAACTCTTCGGCTCATTTTCCTCGTTTTAGTCCAGAATTCTGGGGCACTTGAAGGGTTATGGCACTGACAGATGCTGCGGGTGGCCATGTCCGATAATTACTAAACATTAAACAAAGAAGTAACTTTTTTTTTACCTTAGGCCCATTACTCCATAAAGAAGAAAGACCCGAAGGAAATCTCGAAACGTGTTGCTAGTTATACTTAAAAACTGAAAAATTTTAATCTTACCCAAATTCATCACTGTAAAATTAAAATTAAATTTACTTTTTTTGTGTTTTTTTATTAAATATGAAATTTTGCTCATTCAAATGCAGGTGGTGAAAAGATTTCACATATATTTTTTTATAAAATTAAAAAAAATTACCGATTTAATATAATTTTTATTTATTATTAAATTATTTTAAATATCATTTTATATTTTAAATATCTATATTATAAATTTATTAAATTTTAAATTAATCAAATTTTAAATAATATTTATTTAAAATTATTATTTAGATTTTAAATTATTCTAATTTTAAATAATTTAAATTATTAATTTTTTTAATCAAACAAATACTTAAATCAGATCAACTTTGATCACATGTATTTATTGCCAACATAATCCCACAGCGCTGATGTGGATCTCAATTTCAGCCCTCCACCTCATCGATTTTTCAAAGCAAACCGTCGACCGCAGTTGTAGCACTCAAGAACAGGGCCAGGAAAAACAGAGACAGAAAGGTAAAACGGTTTTATTTTATCCTTA
>CM034060.1:6251174-6267898 GCA_019804595.1 Bruguiera parviflora
TGCTTTTCTGTCAATTTTCAAAATGAATCTCATGTTCTGTTATTGTGTCCTTAGGGATGGAAAAAAATCAGAATATCAGAAGTGCCATTAACTGTACTTTAAACCTAGGATAGGTTGACAGACGGTGTGAAAACAGTCCTATAAATGGTGGAGACAGGAACTTTTTCTCCTGAAAATTGAAGCATGCAGAAAATTAATGGTTTTGCTATTTCCTTATGCAGTGGCTACATGTCACCCGAGTATGCAGTGTTTGGAAAATTTTCGGTGAAATCTGATATGTTTAGTTTTGGGGTCATATTACTAGAGATCATAAGTGGCAAGAACAACACTGACTTCTATCAAGATGACGCCACCCTGAGCTTGATAGGATATGTAAGTGACAGAAACTTAGGTAACCATTAACTTACACTCTATTCGAAACTCATTCCTCAGATGTGTATGTTATGAACTTGGCAGGTGTGGGATTATTGGAGAAGGGACAGGGCATTGGAGGTAGTTGACTCATCACTGAAGGAATCATATCTTCCTCATGAGGCCTTGAGATGCATTCAGATTGGCCTCTTGTGTGTGCAAGAGTATGCAAGTGACAGGCCAACCATCTCAAATGTTGTTCGCATGCTCAACGGTGACATGCCTCTTCCATATCCTAAAAAGCCTGCATTTGTTTTCATAGAATCTAAAACTGATCTAGTAAGAGAAAAACCATATTCTATAAACCTGGTCACAATATCTGATGTTTTATCTCGCTGAAGATCTTATAATCTTTTTGTGAAAATGTACTCATTCAAACTATTGAGGCATATGATATATGAGTGTAATTGAATCCTTCAACATCTACAGATAAATCAATTTCAGAACATCATTCTAAGCCTGCTCTGCAATCATGCAAATTGGCTTTGAATTGGACATGTAAATGTCTCCATTTATCCAATTTGTTCATGTTGTTGTTGGCCCAACAAAAGATCTCTTGCAAGTATGTGACTTAGAGCGTTATTCTAGTTTGTACCTTCCCAAGTTCCTTATCCCTAACAAATCCCACAAACTTTTTTTTTTTTTTTATCCATTAAGTCATATGTTACACTCAAAAATCTTATATTCCTTTCAATGTAAAATTTCGAAAATAAAATTCTCTATTTTTAATCACTAGAATATTTTTTAAAGGATAAACTCCTTAAACTTTTTACTAACATAACAATGTTAGAAATGGTAGAGATAGTTGGGAGATTAAGAGAAGTCATTAGTAATTGTCATGAAGTTTCCTATCACTTCTCCTTAACATTATATTAAATACTAACACTCACCAAATGACAAGGTACACTTAACAACAATTTTCCCTTAAGCAAATGGATGATAAAATTGTATTGATTTTTTGTGGAGACAAATAAAGAACTTTCCAAACCAAGGTTAGCAATAGAAAAAAAGCCTATTATCTTTACATAATTTTCCAATAAGAAACAATGTCCCAACAAAGGAGCTACCAACCTATGTCATTGTTTGGAAAAAGAAAAAATCCCCCACTAATTATAAGGTTTAATAATATAATCATATCTCTTAATTTGAGGTCTTTTGGCCCTCCATATTAATCGTAGTAAGAGGAATACAAATAATGGCTATGGCATCTCATCCAATTCATAGCCAAGCAAAAAGGTTAAGGGGTCTTCAATTATCTTTTTTTTTTCTTAAAAAAACATTTTTTTGCTCACAAAGTATGTTCATGTATTCAACTAAAAATTTTAAAATATTAAATTTTTGAGTTATTTTCATTTATATATTACTATTTTTTTTCCTTTGTAACGTGGAATTTTTAATATACATTCACACAATCACACTTAAAATCTCAACAATTTTCCACATAAGTGTGAATATGTTTCACATTGGACTTGACTCTTACCTTTAATAAGTATAATTAGTCTTTTCTTTTCAGCATATACACGTGTTATCGCTTTTATAACTTATACATATATTATTATTCTTATTTTGGAATTACACCTTACCATTCTAAATAAACTTTATTTTGGTGATATAATAAATCTCTTCCTTCCTTATAAGCTTATTTTGAAGTCATAATTTACTACTATACTTGAACTTATTTGGAATTACATCTTATCACTTTACCTAGGTCTTACTCCTAGTGAATATAATTGGTTTTTTCCTTATGAACTTTTGTTGGAGCCATGCCTTATCCCTGCTTACTCTTGGTGTTACTTTTTGTAAGTATCCTCACGCCTTATCACTTCACTTAAGTCGTACTTTTAGTGAGTGTAATCGGACTTTTCCTTCCTTATAGACTCGTTTCAAAGCCACACATTATCACTATTTACTTCTTGCTAGTATAATCAATCGAAGTAGTAGTTATAGGAAACACGAGCTTATTTTGGAGTCATATCTTATCACTCTATTTGGACCTTACTTTGCCTTGTGGAGACAAGCCATGAGACAAGAGTCATGAGAAATATGTGTTGTACACATCACTCTTATAACATATATACATAATAACACTCTTATTTTGGAACCACTTAAACCTTACTTATAATAAGTATAATTAGTCTTTTTCTTTCTTATTGGGATAAGAGGCAGAAAAAACATGCACTAAGGGCTTTTATAGTATTATTTAAGTAAATAGTAGATTTGTGAGTTTAATATCATATATTAACTTAAAACTTAAAGTCAATGAATTTATAAGTTTTTCTACTTACGTTTCTTTTTCCTTTTTAATGTGAAATTTCTGAAATATATTCACACACTAATATTTAGAATTCTAACAATTTTATATAATTGCATATGAAATGTGTAATAAAGTTAGGCCTTTTGAAGTAAATATTAAAGTATTCTTATGTTTTTTATAAAAAATAATTTATGATTTCATATGCTTCCTAAAGTAAGAATGGTGTAAAATTTTATACTTTAATGGATATCTTTTGTTTTATATGTACATTTTCTTTTCTTAATTTTTATTTCTATTAATGTTTAGTCTTATAATTCAAAGTTATTGAAAATCAAATTTTATTAGGTCAAAGTGCTATTAGCAAAAAACTTTAAAATCATTTTTTGTTGTGTTTTTAGTTCACATTTCCTTAGTCCTTAGCACCTTGACTTGTTGACTTAAGGGGTGGTGTGTTGAATGGGAGAATGGAGAGTGTGTGTCATGATCAATTTTGAATTCTTTAATTTAGGCTCTTTAATTCTTATGGTAGGTGGGAAGTAGTTTATATGTCTAATCATTTAAAAAAAAAAGAATAATTTTAGGATAAGTGCCTAAGAATTATGGTTGATTAAAACTTAAATATGCCATTAAGTACAAAACATAAGAATAAGATTTAAGATCAAAGTTCAAATCTTACCAATAATAAACTTTGGCTTTCTAATTTAATTAAAGAAAAAAAGGACTTGAGGATTAAAAAAAAAAACCAATTTCAAATGCCAAATTCCCATTATTGTAAAATTTTTTATAAAAATAAACTTAAGAATTAAAATATTGGTAAAAATAAACCTCTAGGGTTGAAGTGAAGAATTAAAATAAACTTTAGAGATATAATTTTTTATAATTTTTTGAAAATTCATTTTTATTGTTACTTTGATGTAAAAAAAAAAAAGGTAAGGATTAATGTATCAATAGAAAGTAAATATTAATTAATAATATTTGAAAATCATATTTGTTGTCAAGTATATTCATATTAGGAGTTTTTGTTTTTTTCATATTTCATCAAAAATTATATTTGTTAAGACTAAAACTCAAAAATTAAGATAAAAATTTAAATTTTAAAACACTAAAATATCCTTAAGTGGCATATTAGTTGTACCTTTAATACTTTGAAACATCATAACTTGGTTTTATATCTAATATTCCAAGAAGTTATTAAGTTGACTTCAAGAGAACAAAGTTCTTTTTTGGAAAATAAAGACATAAAGATTAATTAGCCAAAAGATATAATTTTCAAAGATTTGAGCTCAAATTTTTCACCTTACTAGAGGAATGACAAATAACAATATATCGCTTCAATGCATAGGCCATTTAAGTCACCATGGTTGCTAAAACTCTATTTTTGTTTATTTTCTTGCTTTTGTCCTTTCACTTCTTGCCTTTTACAATTAAGGACACAATAGCCATAAATCAAACTCTCAAAGATGGTGACCTTCTTATCTTTAAAGAAAAAAACTTTGCATTACAAGTTTTCAACCTTAGTTATGTTAGGTATAAGTATCTTGGGATTTGGTTCAATACAATATCAAAACAAATTGTGGTGTAGGTGGCAAATAAGGACTCTTGAATAGATGGGCTCCTTAAGAATTTTGTCATTTAACCATAATGGAAAACTTGTTCTCTATGGTGATAGTGACCAAAAGCTTCCAATATATTTGTTCTTTTGATTCTCCTAAACTTATTTAAATGTTATGGTTTGTAATTTTAGTTTATGGTTTAATGTCTCAAAATTACTAAAGATAATGTGTTATATTTTTATTATTTAATTTAACAAAAGAAGCATTTTAAAATAATCAGAAACTATTAAAAAATAATATATTTTAAAAAACACAATTCACTTATCAATTAAAAAATTTGTTATTTTATATCTATTACTAATCATTAGATATAATAATAATATTAGTTATTTATTATCATTATAATTTATATTTTAAATTATATCATTTTTATGGATTATTAAGATAAAATTATTGTCAATTTTCGTAAAAGACACTATTTTCAAAAATTCATAATTTATTATTAAATTAATTAAAAAATTAAATTATTTTTATCAGTTTATTATATAAAATTCACACTACTTAAAAGATTTGTAGAATTATAAGAGAATAGCATAATTTGCGATAATATAACAATTGGTCTACAACAGTAGTAAAGATTATTCTCAAAAATAGTATTTAGTACATTTCAAAATATCAATTTATTTTTATTACAATATTATATAATTTTATTTATTATTTTTCAACTCTTTTTCCTTGTTTTAGTCCATAATTCTAAAGAGGAAAAAAAAAAACAGAAGGAAATCTACAAACTTGTTGCTGATTAAAGGAAATCAACCAAATTGATCACTGCAGGATTAAAAGTAAATTCACACATTCAAATCCAGGCGGTGAAAATGTTATATATTTTGTGTAAGGTTAAAAGAAATTTATGCATTCAAGCCGGTTTCCATTTGTTACTACGGATAGAAACGAGGAGTTGAGACTCAAATTTGGGTTTAGTTTTGGTATTTTGAATTATAGATTCATTTAATTTTAAATTCAAAATCTCGTATTAGATTAAATATTTTAAATTTTAAATTTATCAAAATTTTTATATAGTATATCTCAATTTTATTAAGTTTCCAATAAATTAAATTTTAAATTTTTTAAATTATAAAATTAAGTTATTTAAATTTAAAATTTTGTAAAATCAAATTATTTGAATTTAAGGTAAATTAAGTTTTTAATTGTATTTCAAGTTATTTTAATTTCAAATTATTTTAATCTTAAATGATTCGGATCGGTGATTTTTTCGATGAATGCAACTTGTGTCAAGCCGGATTTACCAACACACCAACTCGGTCTCTCGTGCTGGCTATGTATCTCATTTTCAGTACTTCACCCCCATCGATTTTTTAAAAGCAAACAAAGACATACGTTGTCTCTGTTACTTCCCTTGTTTATCTTTTTCCTGCTAATGACGGTCGATAAACGTTCTTTAAACTATAAACAAATACTTGATGTGTACACATGCGATGTTGGAAATTATTTAAGGTTTTAAAATTCTGGCCAGTGCATATTAGGCCCGCTTTTTTTTTTTTCCCTGACTCTCTGGAGCAGGTGGAAGCCTTTTCTTTTTCGTAGAATTCTTTAGTTTAGGCTTTTTACGTGCTTTGCCATTTTCACATTCTAAGGCTCTTAAAGTAGTGTGCTAGGTGTGGGTGGCCATCTCTCCCGTCTAATAAACAAGAATGGAACGTTGCTACGTTGTTAAGAAGTAAAGCCCTACATAAAAAAAATTAAAAAAAAAAAAATAGAGCAAAACAGTTTTTGAAATGTAATTGCATTTTAAGGAAATAGTTTTGATTTTAAAGACTTTGGTCCAATAAAAATTAAAATAATTTAAGGGTTGAAATGTGTGGAGTGAAAATTTGGACTCTTTTTTTTTTTTTTTTTTGTAGTAGGATTTGGTTTTTCTATTTCCACAATATCATGATTGGGACTTAACCCAATAAGTGACAGTGAAATGATAAACTATAAAATGCTAGAGAGATGTGGTTTTTCAAAGTTTTGAAAAATAGCAACAAATCTCCTCAGCTAGCCAGCTTGATGTCAAATATGCAAGGCAACAGAAGTTAGATTAATGTGGACAAGGTCCTTGAAAGTATACGGTGAGAGTAGTGTTCCAAAAGAAATTATTTTTGATTTTCTGGTGTGTTGGCCATTGAATTGGAAATCTATTTATTATTTCTTATCCTCCATTGCTTGTAGCCTCGAAGGACGCAATAATTGGAAACCAGACCCTCAAAGATGGTGAAGTTCATATTTCAAAAGAGAGCAACTTTGTATTGGAATTCTTCAGCCCTGGTCATTCCATGTATAGATATCTTGGGGTTTGGTTCCATAAAGTATCAGAGCTGACTGCAGTATGGGTGGCAAGTAGGGACTCCTCAGGAGCTCTCAAACTTGATCATCATGGAGAACTTGTTCTCTTTGCTGACAGTGATCAAAAAGTTGAAATTTGGTCCTCTAATGTTTTACAGGATGTAAAAGGTGCATATGTTGCGCAGCTGCTGGATTCAGGGAATCTGGTTCTGGTTCAAGTTGGAAGCAGAAGGAAAAGGATGACGTCACAAAGCTTTGATTATCCTACAAACACGCTGATGAGTGGAATGACCACAGGGCTAAACAGGAAAACAGGTCGGGAGCTATTCCTAATATCGTGGAGATTAGCAGATGACCCTGGAACCGGAGACTACTCATTTAAGTTCATTCCGGATGGCCTCCCCACAATTCTTTCTACACAAGGGCACTAACAACTATTGGCAAAGTTGGCTGTGGCAGTGGAGAAATTTTGCATTGATTTACAATCATACTTATGTTAATAATGAAGATGGGGTGTTCATAATCAACCATCACCGTCACGATAATCCTGCTGGAATCTGACATGTAGTAATGAATGAATCAGGCTTAATTAGGGACCTATTTTGGGATGAAAGTGACAGTCTCTGGAAGGAGAACTGGACAGCACCTAGGTACTGGTGTGATTCATTTGGAAACTGTGGTTCTTTTGGAAAGGGCAATGTTGAGAATGTTGAAAGCTTGGAATGCACTTGTTTGCCTGGGTATGCACCGGAGTCCCTAGGGGACCGGAACCTGAGAAATGGTCGAGGTAGGTGCATTAAGAAGCGACAACATTCTTCCTTGATATGTGGGCAAAAAGGAGGGCTCTTGAAAGTGGCAAATGCTAAGATACCTGATGCATCACAAGCTGTTAGGGTGAACATGAATATTAGCCAAATGGATTGTGAGCAGGAATGAATGAAGAATATCGTGTGCTGGGCATATTCAAGTGTAAATATCAATGGGAGGGGGAGTGGCTGTTTGGCATGGTATCGACAACTGATGGAAACAATAGATTTCACAGATGATGGTTATGACCTTTACATTTGTGTTGATGCCCTTCTATTAGGTGTGTGTTATTGCTTGGTACTTTATTCATGCCTGGATTTTACCACTTGTAAAACCAAGGGCAGGCACTGTTGTTCTGTCCTTTCATTTTGCTTTCTGTTCTGCAAGTGTTTATGTTAATCTTTTCCCACCTATGCAGCTGAGGATGGAAGGAATTTTAGTGGATCTCTTGAAATGAAGGGAATAGGGGCAATTCTAATCCTCTCTGTTGCTTTAGGATGGACTATCATTACGGTGATTGCGTGTTTCTGGATCACAAAAAGGGAAAAAGCGGTAGAATTACCAACATTTTTTATTGAGCCTTTCATGAATGTGCTGTGATTGATTGTCTCATCTCATGAAGTTCACAGTACTTGTTTCCTAAGCAATTGATGGTCCATAATATGTATCTGTAATGAATGGAGTTTATATGAATTCTATTGTATGCTGGTTTTTGTTAACAGACTTTTCAATCTCCTCAAGGACAGTAAAGAACCATGCAAGAAAGATGGTATCCAAATCCACGAGTTTAGACCTCTATAAAGATAGTTTCGCAGAAAAAAATCATGGGGAAAAGAGGAGTTATCCGCAGTTGGATTTTTTGATCTTGATGCTGTATATGCTGCTTGTCCAACAGACTTGGTCAAGGTGGCTTTGGTTCGGTTTACAAGGTAGAATTATATGTAACATCTCAAAACTGAATAGCTATGTGCATGGATGTCGTTACTTCCTCTCTTGGTCAGGCATAGAATTGCACTTTGATTTCTTAAATTAATAGGTTTTGCTCTTGTTTTTCAACATGAGTCTAGGGTCAGCTTTCAGATGGACAAGAGGTTGCTGTGAAAAGACTGTCGAAAAATTCAGGGCAAGGAATGGAAGGATTGGCTAATGAAGTTATATTGATTGCAAAGTTTCAGCGCAGGAATTTAGGAAGCTGCATTGAGGGAGAAGAGCCAATGTTAACATACGAATACTTGCCAAACAAAAGCTTAGAGTTATTTCTTTTTGATAAGTCTTTTGAATTATCACTGTCCCTGTTCCACATTGTTGCCTAGTTATAACTGCTTATAAAGATAATAATTGATGAACACAAGCTGTATTTTTCGACGCTAACCTACATGGGAGAGCTTTGTTGTAGATCAAACAAGAATGTTGTTATTGGATTGGAGAAGACGCTTGGACATTATTGTTGGTATTGTTCGTGGGATTATGTATCTTCATCAGGATTCCAGGCTGAAGGTTATTCACAGGGACCTGAAAAGTAGCAACATTCTATTGGATGCAGAGATGAACCCAAAGATCTCCGATTTTGGTATGGCCCGAATTTTCAATGATGACCAAAATCAAGACAAGACAAAAAGAGTTGTTGGAACATAGTAAGTATCCATATTTATATAAGGTGTACAAATTTGTAAAATGCAGCAAAAAGTATCAACAGACGCCTCAAGGGAAACTACTGCATTGCTGAGCTATACGAAGAGTTCGATATCCTAAAACTTGGAAAACCTTTATCTTCCCTATAAGTTGCAATTGTTGTCTGTCCATTTTCAAGAGAATCTCATCGTTTTTTTATTGTGCCTTTATGGATAGAATAGCATCTCAATATCAGAAGTGACCTTAACTGTACTTTTACCCTATGATAAGGAGACAGATTCTATGTATGAAAACAGTCCTATGCATTGTGAAGAACAAGACCATTTTCTCCTGACAATTGAAATACATTAAGTAATACAACCAAAGTTAATGCTTTTACTATTTCCTTATGTAGTGGCTACATATCACCCGAATATGCAGTGTTTGGAAAATTTTCAGTTAAATCTGATACCTTTAGTTTTGGGTTCATAGTATTAACACTGACTGCTTTTAGGATGATGCTGCCCTGAGCTTGATAGGATACGCAAGTGACTGAAATTCAAGTGACCATGGGCTTATACTTTAATCGAAACTCATTCCTCAGATGCGTATGTTATGAACTTGGTAGGTGTGGGAGTTTTGGGGAGGGGACCCAGGATTGGAGGTAGTTGACTCATCACCGAAGGAACCATGCCATTCTCAAGAAGCCCCGAGATGCATTCAAATTGGCCTCTTATGTGTGCAGGAGTATGCAAGTGGCAGGCCAACCATGTTAGATAGATGTTGTTCTCACGCTCAACAGTGACATGCCTCTTCCATATCCTAGACGGCCCGCATTTGTAGTTTGGAAATCTAAAAATGATCTAGATTTGTCAGTAGAAAAAGAACTATATTTTATAAACTTTGTCGCCACTTTTGATGTTTTTTATCTTGTTAAAGAAGATCTTGTAAACTTTGTATGAAGATGTGCTTTCTTTTTTCTTCTTTTTTTTGGGTAGTTTACCATGAGGATGTACTCGTTGAAACCAATGAGATGCATCACATTCCCGTGTAAATAGACCTCTCGCAAGTGCGTCACTTTAACATGATTCTAATTAGTAGCTTCCCTCACTTCCCTATCCCACAAGAAACCCCCTAAACTTTACCATCAAACCAATGCTAGAAACTTTGGGTTTGGTTGGACATCAAGAAAAGTCATCAAATAATTGCAATGAAGTTTCGTCTTACTTTTCCTCAACATTATATTAAAACTAACATTGAAAAAATAACACGATACATTTGAAAATAAATTTATTCATAATTTAATTTTAATAATTTGATTTAATTCATTTAACTTTAATTTGATTTAATTTATATTAATTAAAAATTTTAATAACTATTAATTAAAAATATTTAAAATTTTAATAATTTAAAATTTAGATAATTTAAAATTTGATTGATTTAAAATTTAATTAAATCAAAATTTAAATATGAGATAATTAAAAATCTAAATAACTTAAGTTTAAAATTTAAAAATTAATATATTTAAAATTTGATAAATTTGGAATATAATAAATTTAAGATTAGATAAACATTAAATTAAAATAATTTAAAATTTAATAAATTCAAAATTTGACAAATTTGTAATTTAATATATCTTAAATCTAAATAATATGGGATTTAATAAATGTGAAATTATATGAAAATTTAATATAAAATATTTATAATTTAAATAATTTAAAATTTAAATAAATTTTACAGAAATGTGACTTCTTTATTTGTCGTCGTAGAAAATGTTTCGATTTTATGGTAATAATTAAGGAACTTGTCAAACGAAGGACACATACAGAAACAGTGTCCATATCTGGACATAATTTGCCAATAATAAGAAACAAGGTCCCAACAAAGGGGCCACACATATCATTGTCTGAAAAGAAAAGAAAAGGGAAAGGAGGATGCACCCAAGCTGCTTCGTTTGACACTTACAATGTTTGAAAATTTTGTTGCAGACCAAATAAGCAGGCCATTCTTGGATTGAAGTGAAAGCCTCGATATTAGTCCTCGGGCGATACTGTATCTTCGCCAAGTTTCTAGGTAGAGAATTATTCATAAGGATTTAAAAAGTAGCAAACATTCTATTGGATGCAGGGATGAACCCAGAAATCTCAGATTTTGGTACGACTAGAACTTTCAGCGATGATCAAAACCAAGACAGGACAAAAAGAGTTGTCGGAACGCAGTAAGTATATGCTTGCACCTTTTGAGAGAGGAACGGTCTATGAGTGAAACACAATGAAATGCCGAGGATGGATAATTCGATTTACGTTTTCTTATGCAGTGGCTGTATGACCCCGGAGTATATTATGAGATCTAGATAGAAGTATGATCTTCCCTTTTCTTTGGATAAATACAGGCGGCCTTAAGATCAGAGTAGGGTAATTTTACTGTTACTATTATTAGGGATACTATAGCTTCTAAATTGTCAAACTTAGTTTTCTAAGTCACCGGGCCTTGAATTGAGGGTGCCAATGCAAAAGCATCGGGTCATCTGAAGTACCACCAAAAAAAAAAAAAGAAAAAAACGAATCTAGAGTCTTTGGTTATAATGCTCCTCTCAACATTTCGTGCTTTCTGGGGACACCATAGCCGTGGACCAAAAAATCAGACTCGTGACATTTTAATTTCGTATATCACGGGGTCTCCGATCCATCGATTCCGAATAAATTAGATTTTGAGTTTTATAAATTTTATACGTAAATTTTTTGGATTTTAAATTTTACAAAATCGAGATTATTTAAATATTAAATAATTTGGGTTAGTTGATTTTTTTTAATAAATACAAGTTGTTTCAAGTCACTTCCTTCCCTCGTGCTGCTCCATTTTAACAAGCAAAGAAACACAGAGAGGTAAAAGGGGTCTCTACCTACTTCCTTTTGTCTATCTTTTTCCTTCCTTCAGACGACGGTCAACCGACGTTCGTTATATTATAAACAAATACTTGGCGTGTACATATCTAATGTGGGAAATTATTTGAGGTTTTAAAATTCTGGCCACTGCAGCGCGGATAGGCCTTCATTTTTATCTTCTTTTTTTTTTTTTTAATTATTTTTTCTGGTTCCATTTGATGTGTCTCCGGCTGACTCTCCAGAGAAAGTGGAAGCCTTCTCTTTTTCGAAGAATTCTTTAGTTTAGGCTTTTTACGTGCTTTGCCATTCTGAGTCTCTTTTAAGTACTGTGTGCTGGGTGCAGGGTGCCACGACTCACATTTAATAAACAAGAATGAAGTATTGCTACGGAGTGAAGTCCTACATAGAAAAACGACGTAAAATAGTTTTCAAAATAAACAAGAAAATGGTTTTAATTTTAAAGACCCTGGTCCCATAAAAATTAAAATATTTTAGGGGTTAAAATGTGGGGAGTGAAAATTCGGGCTTTGTTTTTTCGGTTGGACTTGGCAGTATCATGTCTGGGACTTAACCCGATAAGTGACAATCTTATGACAAACTATATAATTTTATTTCGAAGTTCTGAAAAGTAGCAGTGGATCTCCTCAGCTAATCAAGCTGATGTCAAATATGTAAGGCAACAGGAATTTGCTTAATGTGGTCAAAGTCCTTGAAAGAATACAGTGTGCCAAAAGAAATTAATTTTCCTCCTCGGGTCAAAAATGGCAACTCAACGAGGCATTGTAAATTGATTTTCTGGTGTGTTTGTCCTTGAAGCAGCCATGACCATTGGAAATCTGTTTCTGTTTTCTTTTCTTCCGTTGCTTGTAGCCTCCAAGGACACAATAGCCATAAACCAGACCCTCAAAGATGGTGAAGTTCTTATTTCAAAAGAGAACAACTTTGTATTGGCATTCTTCAGCCCTGGTCATTCCAAGTACAGATATCTTGGAGTTTGGTTCCATAAAGTGTCAGAGCTGACTGCAGTATAGGTGGCAAATAGGGACTCCCCAATAAATGGCTCCGCAGGAGCTCTCAAACTTCATCATCATGGAGAACTTGTTCTATTTGCTGACAGTGATCAAAAAGTTGCAGTTTGGTCCTCTCATGTTTTCCAGGATGTAAAAGGTGCATATATTGCGCAGCTGCTGGATTCAGGGAATCTGGTTCTGGTTCAAGTTGGAAGCAGTGGCAAAAGAATTGTGTGGCAAAGCTTTGATTATCCTACAAACACGCTGATGAATGGAATGACCATGGGGCTAAATAGGAAAACAGGCCGGGAGCTATTCCTGACATCATGGAGAACAGCAAATGACCCTGGAACTGGAGACTACTCATTTAAGTTCAATCCGGATGGCCCCCCACAATTCTTTCTACACAAAGGTACTAACAACTATTGGCGAAGTTGGCTGTGGCCGTGGAGAAATTTTGCATCAACATACAATCATACTTATGTTAATAATGAAGATGGGGTGTACATAATTGACCATAAGGATAATTCTGCTGGAATCCGACGTCTAGTTATGAATGAATCAGGCTTAGTGAGGGACCTACTTTGGGATGAAAGTGACAGTCACTGGAAGGAGAACTGGACAGCACCTAGGTACTGGTGTGATTCATTTGGAAACTGTGGTTCTTTTGGAAAGTGCAATGTTGAGAATGTTGAAAGCTTGGAATGTACTTGTTTGCCTGGGTATGAACCAGAGTCCCTAGGGGACCGGAACCTAAGAAATGGTCGAGGTAGGTGCATTAAGAAACGACAACATTCTTCCTTGATCTGTGGGCAAAAAGGAGGGTTCTTGAAAGTGGCAAATGCTAAGATACCTGATGCATCACAAGCTGTTAGGGTGAACATGAATATTAGCCAAATGGATTGTGAGCAGGAATGCATGAAGAATATCTTGTGCTTGGCATATTCAAGTGTAAATATTAATGGGAGGGGGAGTGGTTGTTTGGCATGGTATGGACAACTGATGGAAACAATAGATTTCACAGATGATGGTTATGACCTTTACATTTGTGTTGATGCACTTCAATTAGGTGTGTGTTGTTGCTTGTTACTTTATTCATGCCTGGATTTTATCACTTGTAGAAAAGCCAAGGGCAGGCCCTTTTGTTTTATCCTTTCATTTTGCTTTCTGTTCTGCAAGTGCTGATGTTAATCTTTTTCCCACCTATGCAGCTGAGGATGGAAGGAATTTTAGTGGATCTCTTGGAATGAAGGGAATAGGGGCAATTCTAATCCTCTCTGTCGCTTTAGGATGGACTATCATTATTGTGATTGCGTGTTTCTGGATCACAAAGAGGAAAAAAAGCGGTAGAATTATCAACTTTTTTATTGTGCCTTTTCATGAATGTGCTGTCATTGATTGTCTCATCTCATGAAGTTCGCCGTACTTGTTTCCTAAGTGATTGATGGTCCATAATATGCATCTGTAATGAATGGAGTTTGTATGAATTCTATTGTATGCTAGTTTTGTTAATCTTAGCTTTCAATCTCCTCAAGGACAGTTAAGAACCATGCGAAAATGATGGTATCCAAATCCACAAGTTTAGACCTCTATAAAGATAGTTTCGCAGCAAAACATCATGGGGAAAGGAGGAGTCATCAAGAGTTGGATTTTTTTGATCTTGACGCGGTATATGCTGCTACCCAGAATTTTTCTCCGTCCAACAAACTTGGTCAAGGTGGCTTTGGTTCAGTTTACAAGGTAGAATTATTTGTAATATCACAAAACTGAATGAGTTGTCTGTCTAAGTGCATGGATGTCGTTACTTCCTCCCATGGTCATGCATAGAATTGCATTTTGATTTCTTAAATTAATAGGGTTTGGTCTTGTTTTGCAACATGAGTCTAGGGTCAGCTTTCAGATGGACAAGAGGTTGCTGTGAAAAGACTGTCGAAGAATTCAGGGCAAGGAATGGGAGAATTCGCAAATGAAGTTATGTTGATTGCGAAGCTTCAGCACAGAAATCTTGTTAAACTTTTAGGATGCTGCATTGAGGGAGAAGAGCCAATGTTAATATATGAATACATGGGAAACAAAAGTTTAGATTTATTTCTTTTTGGTAAGTCCTCTGAATTATCATTGGTCCTGTCCTACATTGTTGCCTTGTTATAACTGCTTATAAAGGATAATAATTGAGGAACACAAGCTGCATTTTTTGACGCTAAACTACATGGAAAACCTTTGTTGTAGATCAAACAAGAAGGTCGTTATTGGATTGGAGAAGACGCTTCAACATTATTGTTGGTATTGCTCGTGGGATTATGTATCTTCATCAGGATTCCAGGTTGAAGGTTATTCACAGGGACTTGAAAAGTAGCAACATTCTATTGGATGCAGAGATGAACCCAAAGATCTCCGATTTTGGTATGGCCAGAATTTTCAATGATGACCAAAATCAAGACAAGACAAAAAGAGTTGTTGGAACATAGTAAGTATCCATATTTATATAAGGTGTACAAATTTGTAAAATGCAGCAAAAAGTATCAACAGACGCCTCAAGGGAAACTACTGCATTGCTGAGCTATACGAAGAGTTCGATATCCTAAAACTTGGAAAACCTTTATCTTCCCTATAAGTTGCAATTGTTGTCTGTCCATTTTCAAGAGAATCTCACCGTTTTTTTATTGTGCCTTTATGGATAGAATAGCATGTCAATATCAGAAGTGACCTTAACTGTACTTTTACCCTATGATAAGGAGACAGATTCTATGTATGAAAACAGTCCTATGCATTGTGAAGAACAAGACCATTTTCTCCTGACAATTGAAATACATCGAGTTATACAACCAACATTAATGCTTTTACTATTTGTTTATGCAGTGGCTACATGTCACCAGAATATGCAGTGTTTGGAAAATTTTCAGTTAAATCTGATGTCTTTAGTTTTGGGGTCATATTACTGGAGATCATAAGTGGAAAAAATAACGTTGACTGCTTTCAGGATGACGTCGCCCCAAGCTTGATAGGATATGTAAGTGATTGAAAATCAAGTGACCCTGTGCTTATACTTTAATCGAAATTCATTCCTTGGATGTTTATGTTATGAACTTGGCAGGCGTGGGAGTTTTGGAGAAGGGATAAAGGATTGGAGGTAGTTGACTCATCACTAAAGGAATCATATCTTCCTCATGAAGCCTTGAGATGCATTCAGATTGGCCTCCTGTGTGTGCAGGAGTATGCAAGTGACAGGCCAACCATGTTAGATGTTGTTCTCATGCTTAATAGTGACATGCCTCTTCCATATCCCAAACGGCCTGCATTTGTTTTCCAGAAATCTAAAAATGATCTAGAATTGTCAGTAGGAGAAGAACCATATTCTATAAACCTTGTCACAATTTCTCATGTTTTATCTCGTTAAAGATCTTGTAAACTTTGTGTGAAGATGTTTTTTTTTCTTTTTTTGGATTTACCATGACGATGTACATATTGAAACTAATGAGATGCATCTGATGAAGCTAATGAAGACTAGTATTAAACATTGAAGGTTATGGGAAAAGTATGTTTAAAATTTTATTTTTACAGTTACTGTTTCCCAGCAATCAAGTTGGCGTTCAAGCTAATCTTCTAGTTAGCTTTCAGTTGATTTTTAACTCCTTGTTGTAAACACTTTTCGAGGCAAGTATGGGGCTCCATTCATGTAATTCCTGACCAGCAAATAAACTTTTTATTCTAAAATGTAGTGGTTGCTTGTAATTTTGGTTAAAGCTACTTCATAAATAAATAGAATCTTATAAATACAAAGATTGTATTTATGTAACCATCACTTGTAATTACTTTATATATAAGTGAAATACAAAGATCAAAATGG
>CM034060.1:6267998-6352387 GCA_019804595.1 Bruguiera parviflora
ACTAGTAAAGATCCGTCAAGCAGTGGAGGTGCAAACACTGTTAATGAAGTGACTATCACTTCGCTTCAAGCTCGGTAAAAGCTTACTGATATCATTGTGTACGCTGATATAGTTTAAGAATGGAATCACTCTTTTTGTGAAACGAAGGTCTTCAGACCCCACAGTAGGGGAACCTCAAGAACATTCCTTTCAATACAAGGATTGTTCTTAATTACCTCTCTAGATATTGTATATGAAGATGAAGATGGTACTGTTACCTTCCATCCCAAGTCTGCAAACTTGAGTTGTTGTCCAACAAGAATTCAAATGTTTGTTAAGTTGGTGTCAATTGTGGCAGTTGGAAGTTGTTTTGTTAGCTTTTTTTATAAGTCAAGTTGAAGTCTAGTTTGAATTAGTTTAAATTAAAATTCTATAATTGAAAATTAAATACTCTTTTTTGTACAAATTAATAATATTTTGACAATTTAATTTATTTTCAAATTTGAAATGATTAAGTTGCTGTATAAAATGAAAGATCAATGCAGCCATGCTCAATGCTGGAAAATTTGTCTTCTTTATCTTGCAAGGTGAGAAGCTTAACCTAATACATTAAATAACCAACAATAGCAATTTTTGTTGTGTTGCATTACATGTTTTGCTGCAATTCCTTCTAGTATAAGAAAAATAATATTGATATCAAAGTATTCTTTCGATTCTTAAGGGACTTATAAGTGAGTGAGAGTTAAATAAAACATATTACCAAACTTATAAGACAAAGGAAAACCATAAAGAATTCCAGAAATAAGCCCCCTTATTAGTATAACAAATGACATCTATGAACTTCTCTCTAACTCTATCTCCAAAGTTCTCTAGTAAGAACTATTTTTAATGAACTATTATGATGAAAGTTTATCTAAAAGTATTTGATTATCAGGAGGTTATAGGGAAAGGAGGAGAAGGTTCCTCTACTACCTGCAAACCCTACCTTGACACAGTTTAAAAATCACAAAAAGCTAGAGTCCAAGTAATACAAAACCTTGACATATATCTATTTTACATAGACTAAATCCATTTTTAACAAAATAATGACTTATAAAGCAGTTCAGAAGGCTAAAGGAAGAATTTGCAAGGAGTAAAAAGACAAAGACAATTCAACTTTTGAATTTAATAAGGGAATTTAAGCTGATCAAAATGAAAGAAATTAAAAAAAATTAAAATAGATTATTAAAACTAATAAATTAGATTAGAATTTTGGGGGGTAATTTACCAAATTCAAATATTATGTAGAAAGTTTTGGTAAGCATACTTAAGATATTTAAATCTAAAATATTTTCTTTTAAGGACTTAAGGGATCTTACCAAAATCTCTCTAGTTAAACTTATATATGCTTTGCAAGTTTAAGAGGAAAGAAGGCTTATGAGACAAAAGGAGGAAACTAATAGTTCCCTTTAAGCCAAACATATTGAGAAAGCACAACAAAAAAGGAAGAAAAAGTAGAAAGGAAAGCAACAAGTCAAAGAAAGTGATGCCTTTAAAGAAAAGAAGTCTTATGCACCTTGTATACATTGTAAAAAAACCAACTCACTCGCTTAAATACTAATGGTGGAAGCCTAACATTGTTTGTAAATACTATAATGAAAAAGGATATAAGGAAAAAATGTCTCCAAAGAAAAAACTAGCATAACAAAAATGATAGTAGACTCAAATGGTCAACAATGATACACACAAATTAGAAGAGCAACTCTTTATGGTAAATGGTTGCTTTGCAATAAGAAACACTGTAGTATGACTTACTAATAATGGATGTAAAAACCATATGTCACCAAACTTATTAGAGTTCAAGCACTTGAATAAGAATCTCACCTTTAGTCAAGACTATTAATGAAACTCCTTTTTGGTGTAAAGCAAAGGAACAACTGCAATTAAAACTAAGTCAAGTATCAAGTTAATTACTAATATTCTTTATATTCCTAACATTAATCAAAACTTGCTTAGTATGGGGTAATTGCTTAAGAAAGATTACTCAATTGAATTAAGAAAAAGTCTTGAACAATTTATGATCCTACTAGTATATAACTTATAATTGTTCCTAAGAAAGAAAACAATTTTAAGTTAATCTAAATTAAGTAAAGAATCATGCAATGCCTATAACTCTTAATGTCAATAAATTATGGCACAAAAGGCTTAAGCATATGCATAATACCAACCTGCATAAACTACAAAAACACCAGCTAACACAAGACTTACAAGCAATTAGTGAACTTAGTATTGTTTGTAAAGCCTACTAACAAAGGAAGTAATATAAGTCACCCTTCTTTATAAATTAGACCTAAAGGAGCTCAAAAAAACTTCAGTTACTTTACAGTGATATTTGTCAACTTATGAGTACATAATCATTAAGAGGGAGCAAATATTACATAACTTTTATTGATGATCTGACTAGATTCTATTGGATCTTTTTTCTCAAGCAAAAGTTTGAAATTGTAAAGGTTTTTGAAGACTTTAAAGTCTAAATTAAAACCTAATCTAAGAGTAGGATTAAGGCCATCAGAATAAATAATGAAGCAAAATATATATTAGCTTCTTTTAAGGAAATTCATGTAGGATTTAGGATTTAGTAATAATTGATTGCCCCTTACACACTCCAATAAAATAGGGTGAATGAGAAGGAAAAAATAATTATAAAAATGTATAGGTGTCTTATGTTTAAGAAATAAACGCCAACCATGTTTTAAGTTAAGGCGATAAGTACATCAATATACTTGTTGACTAGACTGTCAATTAGACATTTAAAAAATATAACTTTATATTAGGTTTGATATGGATTCAAGTCTTTTATAGGTCATCTCAAAGTTTCTAGCAATGTATGTTACATTTTGGTTCCTAAAAATAAAAGAAGCAAATTGGATAAGAAAGTTAAGGCCTGTGTGTTCATAAGCTATACAAATATTATTTTAAATTATAGTCTTTCATCTTTTAACTAAGAAAATAAGTATTAGTAGGAAATTAAGATTTAAAAAAAGGGATTTAGAATTGGAGAAAGGGTCATTTTTAGACTACTAAACTTTAATCTAAACTACCATAATACACATAAATATAACCTAAGGATTTCTATGATGATTTTGATAAAGATTATCCAATTGAAGGGATAAGACCTTTAATAAATGTTTTAGAAAATAAGTTATATTGTAATCCTTAAACTAACTAATTTTGAAGAAGCCTCAAAATTTACAAACTAAAAAAGAGTAATGCAAAAAAAGATGATTGCTATTGAAAGAAAATAGGCTTAAAAGACAATAAGACTAAAATGAATGTATGAGAACAAATTAAACTCATATGGGTTTATAAACAAGTTTTAAACCACACAGGTAACTAAGGGTTATTCTTAAAAGTATGAAACTAATTATGTGAAAATTTTTACTATAATAACTAGACTTGTAACCATAAAATTACTCCTAACCTATGTTACACAGAAAGGTTAGTTTATATATTAGTTTAATATAAAGTCTACTTTTTAAAATAAATTTAAATGAATAGGTCTTTATTGAGCAACCAGAAGATTTTTAGAAGGAAGAAATTAAAAATAAAATTTACCTATTAAGGAAAGTATTATGTGATTTGAAATAGCTTTTAAAGCCTAATATGCAAAGATTAATAATCATATCTTAAAACACTTCTTCAATAAAAGTAAAAATGAAGTAACTTTATAAGTTACAAAAGAGTAAGGTAAAGTCTTGATTATCTCTCTTTATGTGGTTGATTTGTTAATTATTGGCAACAATGAACAAATGATGCAAAAATTTAAGGTTAAGATGATAAAAGTCTTTAAAATGATAAACTTAGGAAGAATATCTCTCTTTCTAAATCTAAAAGTCTATTAGCTTAAATATGGAATATTTGTGTGCTAAAGAAATATGTAGAAGAAATTATCAAAAGATTTCAAATAACAAATTGCAAATGTTTTAATACTCCTATAACAATAAGCACAAAGTTGCAAAAAGTGAATGATATTATACAAGTTAATCTCAACAACTATAAAAGTCTTTTTGGCTACCTATTGTACTTAATAGCATCTAGACCTAACAATATATAAGTTGTAAGTCTCCTGTTCATATATATGCATAAACCAAGTGAAATAAATTTAAAGGTTGCCAAAAAAGTTCTGAGATATATTAAAGTAACATCAAAGTTTGGGATTATATTTAAAAGAACATTAAAATTTGAACTATTGGAATTTACTAATAATGACTAAGGAGGCTATCAAGATAATATAAGGAGAATTTTAGGTTTTGCTTGTGCATTGGGATCTAGCTTTTTTGGCTAGAGTTTAAGAAAAAAAATTGTTATATATAGAATTATGTTATATATAGAAGAATTAAATATTTTTTGATAAAATTTTGTTATATCAAAAAAATACAAGAAAAATATAAGAAAATAATGAAAAAAACTAATTTATTATCTCACTAAATAATAATTAGCAAATAGATTAACCAAATCTCTTTAAAACAAGAGGTTTGTTATTTTAAGAGAAAAACTTAGGATTCAAAACATCAACACTAAGGAGAAGTGAAGATGAAGATGGTGCTATATCTTCCATCCCAAGTCTACAAATTCCAGCTGATGTCTAACAAGGATTCAAAAGTCTCCTAAGTTAATGTCAGTTGTGGCAAATAGAAATTATCTTGTTAGCTTCCCTAGCAAGTTAAGTTGAAATTTAGTTTGAATTAGAATTTTGTAATTTAAATTCAAATACTCTTTTTTGTACAAACTAATGATGTTTTGACAAGTTGATGCATTTTTAAATTTGAAATGATTAAGTTACTATATAAAATGAAAAATCAACGCAGTCATGCTTGATGCTCGAGGAATTGTCTTCTTTGTCTTGCAAAGTGAGAAGCTTAACCTGATACATTAAAGAACCAACAACAGCAATTTTTGTTTGGTGATTACATGTTTTGCTGCAATTGCTTCTGGTATAAAACAAACAACAGTATACAATTTCAGCAGTGCTGGTCTTTTAGCTACGAATGCCATTTTTACCAACCAATTTTAGAAACAAGATCATTTAGCCACCTTCTATATATATATAGCCAATGAACTCATATGTTATAAGAAATTATTTATTTAGCAGCGCATAGATTTATAAGGGGAATGTAAAAGTTATGTATAGATAAAGCATCCTTTATTGTATATGTTGTTCTAAGTTGATCGAAACTTCCATTTGGTTTAGAGCAGTGTTGGAAAGTACTAGTTGCAACTATGGTAATAGGGCTCCGGCTCAAGGATAGAAAGAGTTAAACTTGAGCACAAAGATATGTCGGATTTAATTCCCATGTAATTATTTATTAATGCTGTTGTATTGTGCATGGATCTTCTCTGTAGTAGTAGACCTCTTTGTGTGCCATTAAATCCAAATTTACGTCTTCAGAGTATTAGGTTCAATATGTCTCTGCTATCACGTAAAAGTCGATGTCTATATATATATATATATATATATATATATATATA
Source organism: Bruguiera parviflora (assembly GCA_019804595.1). Classification (NCBI taxonomy): domain Eukaryota; kingdom Viridiplantae; phylum Streptophyta; class Magnoliopsida; order Malpighiales; family Rhizophoraceae; genus Bruguiera; species Bruguiera parviflora. The sequence continues at coordinate 6,273,486 of CM034060.1, forward strand.
TATTATTCAGATTAACTACTTTATATTTGTGGTACTTTATGACTCTTTGAAATTAAGTTTTCAGTTTGTAAGAGCCTAAGTTTGAACTTATTACTAGGACTAAAAGCTCAGTAATATCACTGGATCATGCGACTTGGAGCCACAAAATTTATAGATTTAACAAAATCTTTACGCGTAAAAAAAAAAAAAAAAAATCTAAACAATAGTTTGAGAAACTGGCTATAACCCTGAAAGGATAACCTAAAAGAAAGGATGAAAGAAGGACTAGGAAGAAAGAGCTAGAGGTATATGAAGACAAAAGTTTAGCTCGAAAGATACCTTATTTTAGCCATTTGCAAGTTCCTAAATTGTGCATGACCACATAATTCAATATGGACACCCCATGTGACCGAGACTGCTAAATCAAACATTAACCTCAAAGTCGACTCCAATACAGTTCACCCCAAAGCTGAAAAGGACAAGAGCCGGCCTAGCAGAGAGCTAACCGGGTAGCAAAGGGCCGAGGACATTGAAAGAGTAACAAGAAAACAGCTGGTTGCGAGGACCCGAGCTTGCCCAGGGGGCAATCCATTGGCGAACCCCACCAGTGTCTCATCCTCACCCTCTCCATGTGGTTGGGGCCACTCCTATTATGATAAAACCAAAACAAAAAAAAAACAAAAACAAAAACAAAAAACGAAAAAAGAAAAGAAAAGAAAAACAGCTGCTTTGCTTGCCCATTGCCGTATTCTTGGATCTGCAGTTTTTAAGACAGGAAGATTCATAATTTTGAACTCAAATTCTGATTCTTTAGTAATGTTTAGGGTTGGAATGCAAGATTTACTCAATTTTAATGGTGTTATAGGGATATAATGTCTTATATTGTCAAAAGATATAGTATAATATTAAATACCTACATACTTTTTTACCAATAATTTTAATTTTTCAGATAAATTTGAAATTTTAAAATATTATTTCATATAATATCAAAATATCTTATTAAATAATATTAATCGATAAATAATATTTTTAAAATTATATATCAAAATTTTTAATTTATTTAAAATAGACCTCTCTTAAAATTATTATTTAAAATCAATTATTTTAAAAAAATTAGTCTCTTTATTATTATTACTGATAATTTTTAGATATTTTTAAAATATAATTCCTCGTCATGTTGTCCCTAGCTAAAGTTAATGGTAATGTTTCTGTACGTATGATTTTAAATAAAATAAAAATAAAAACGATAATGCTTTTGCATTCCAAGGAGAAAAGAAGATATGGGGCGCCCACCTGTATTAAACGGGAAATGGGAGGGGCGCTTGCTAAAGTCATGGATACTACGCCGGCTTTTTTATTGCAACTTTTGTGCTCAAATAAAATGTCCATGGAACAATATATATTATTTTGTTATATATTTTATGAAAATATTTATTTAGTAGCTCATAGATTTATAGGGATTATTGTAAAAGTTATGTATAGATTAGTGTAAAAAACCAAAAAAAAAAAAAAAAAAAGGGAGCCCCCACCTCTCTCTCTCTTGGCTTTTTTTTTTTTTTTTTCTATTTTCACACTACATTGCATAGTCAAAAACTCAGTAAGCACTTAGAGAAAACTCCATAAAATTAGGGTTTTCTGAGTTCATAACACCCGATAACTTTTCTATTCTGTCGTTTTATGAGGTTTATCTTTGTAGTTCTACAACAACTGCTTAAAAAAAAAAAAATTAAAATTGAATTTGTGGGCACGAAATAACAAAGAAACCCTCTTTCGTTTGATTTTTAGTTAGCCAACTAACTTTGTAATGTGTGTGCGTGTGTGTACGAGATCCTTGTCTCTCGGGGGCACGTCTATTCCATCCATCTGTTCTTTCCACGTGTGACCCTTTTTTGTTTTTTTTTTCCGTACGAAAAATGGGGTGAGCAGAGTGAGTAAATTGAGTGATACATTATAATTTTTATATTAAAAAAATTATATATAGTAAATTGATCTCAAACTAAACTCACAAGAGAAAAATATGCCCAATAATCTTAAATCAAAATTAATTTTTTTAAAAAAATAATATTTATTTATTTATTTATTAAAATTATATATATATATATATATATATCTTAACGAGAAGTCTAACACAAGATTTTACGTTAAACAAAACGAACACGGTACCGCCGGAAGACCACGTCGGTTGGTTGTTTAACGCGTGACAAATAGTAAGGGAAGGAAAACGAGAGGCTGAGATTGCTGAACCAGTCCGACTCCAACCCACCGCATCATCAACTTCACCGCTCCTCTTCCCTTTTCCTCCTCCAAATAAACCTAAACCATCACTTCCCTTTTCTCTCGTGCGCATTGCACTTTATTGTCATTTACATGGATTTTTTTTTCATTTAAAAAAAAAAAAACCTTTATTTTTTGACCATCTAGATATTCCTGAATTTGGTTTCAAAATAAATGAAATTAGGAATATTTGATAAAAAAACAAATTCAATCCAATAAATGGGAGAGTTGGATATTTTATCGTAGTCTCTCCCACATTAAATTGACTCAATAATATTTTCTTTCAAAATTACCTTTATTGGTCGTATCTTACAATCTATAATTCACAAGGAAAAAGTTCCATAATTAAGAGAAGCTATTGTGGATAGCATCCATATTAGTTTGATGAATCTAACTAAATTTTAAATAAGATATAAAATATCAGTAGTATGTCAAAAATAATTTTGAATCATAAAAACAATGAAATTAGTTCAGAATTTATTAATCTTAATTAATGTTTTTAGTTGAAGAATTACAATTTTATTATTTAATTTAATTTGATTATTTTGATATATTTATGTATTATATTATTATAATTACTAAATGTCTATACATTATTTTTTATTAATTATGATGATATATTTAAAAAATAAATAATATATAATTGATAATTTAATACATAAAATTACATTTGTCGAGTTTCTAATATCACGTTCATATTATTTTTATTTTTATTTTTTTTCTTAAATGATTGCATCCAATGGACCCGTACTTGGACAGCTGTCCAGACGGAGTAATGCCACTGTTTGTCTGTTCCGATTTCCTAATTTTACTGTGACATAATAATAATAATAAGACCATTCTTCGATTTTTTTATTTTTTATTTTATTTTTTGAAGTTTGTTCATCAGGGAATCGTCATCATCACATTTTTGGGCCACCATACGGAGGTTCCATTGTCATTGGAAGATTGCCAATTAATTTGGACATTTTCTCGGAATCAATTTACTTAGGAACTGCTAGCTACCGCGAGGGGTGGGAGGGGGGCCTTCGATTGTGATCAATGGCTTCTCCACGTAACTGACATGTGTCGCCATGTCAACGAGTGATTCTAGTTTATGGCTTTTTCATCACGATTTTTCCTTTTTCTTTCCAAATTTCACTGTTACTACTTCCTCTGATTATCTTGGCATTCTTCGTTTTTTTTTTTTGTCAAAAAAATAGAAAATAAATGTGGCACTCCGTAATTTCATCAAAAAAGGATTACGTGACATTGGATAAACAAAATTTTGTGGGTATACATTTACTCCCATTGGATATTTTAGCATAAACTCAGATTTTAGATTCTTCTTTCTTTCTTTTTTTTTTCTCAGATTCAATTTCTATTGTTATTTTCAATCATTAGTCGTTTTAAATCTTATTTAATTTATCTATTACTGACCATTATTATTATTTATTATTATTATTATTAATTAATAAAATAAAAATATAATATTTAGTTAGACTAATATTATTTATTTTTGTTAAATAACAAAATGACCGATTGTTTCTAAAAAAAATAAAAATATACGCTAGTTTGGTCAAGAGCTAGAAGCACTTTCTTCAATCTAATTTTTGGCACAAAAAAAATAATACATTTAAGAAATTATAGTGGATGGTAATTTTGTCAATAAAAATAACAATTTTGAATCTGAAAATAGAAAAATTAGTTAGTTGGGTCACTCTTACGAAGATTAAAAAAAAACAAAAGAGGCCACAATTACATTTTAAAAAAACAATCGAATTATTTTATTTTTATTGATTTCTCACATAATTAATTTAACAACAAGCTATTACCTCAGTGTGCAACTCCTTGTTGCTACCTAAGCATCAATTGCGTAATTTTACTTGTTTCAAAAATAGCTATATGATTCTTCGGTGATCAACCACTTTTGAGAAGTTTATTACAATTAGCAAATATTAAATTTTTTTACTATATATATATATATATATATATTTATTTATTTATTTTTTAATGACTGTTAAACTAAATACCCTTTAAAAGGAAATTGAGAATGAAAACAATGGACCGTTTGACAAGAAGTGAAAAAAGGGTCACAAAAAGTATCGGTTCTAGAAAGAACACTGCTTTTCACGTTTTTTATTTTTATTTTTATTGTTTTTTGTCATTGGTGAGGAATTATGACTTTCGCACTTTATTTATTTATTTTCTTTTATGGTGGTAATTTTTATCTTTTTCTTTTAAGGATGGAAGTTTCTTTCATTTCCATTTTTTTAAAATAATATAAACTCAAGTAAAGTGAAAATATTTTCTTTTTAAGTTATTTATGCTGTGGAGAGCTCCAACTCTTCATTACACTTCTTAGAGCTTCTGACCAAAAAAAAAAAAAAACTCCACTTTAACAAAAGCTAATAAATAAATAAATAAATAATATATATATATATATATATTGTAAAGAAATAGAACATAGCAAATGTCTTCAACTTTGAACCTATTAAAATTTTAAAATATGAATTAAACCCAAAAGATGTTGCAAATTTAAAGAAAAAGCATTAAGGGTCATGTTATTCTTACAAACGTCTTTTACAATTCGCACCAATTATATCATATTATATGGGATGTAGTCATGAAATTCATTATTAAAATAAAAAATTATATCAGTGTCACGTGTGTCCAAACATTTGTTTGCAATACTTGTTTAGGAGTATATCGATTTTTAAAAATATTTTTATGATAATAATAATAATCATTTTTTAAGTAATTAAAAAATATAATAAAAATATTAATTATTATCACACTAGAATTATATTGAAATTTATTTTTTTATAATAAAAATATATCACTTAAACAATAATAAATTCTTGACAAAATTTTAATAATTTTAATTATATGATTATTAAATTACACTTCATTTATTAAAAAAAATATATACATATTCAAAAAATTTAAATACGAACTAAATAGATGAAAATATATCAATTAATTACCAAATCTCGCATCAAGTAGTTAATTTTAATTAGGGTTGAAATTTGAAAAAAACAATTTAGATTATTTTTTTATATTTATTAAATCTTAAATTGTATGATTAGAAATAATTTTTAAATAATTACTGTGCTGTCCCTCGTGGACGTTGAAACTCGAAAGTTGAAACAAACGATATCCACAAAAAAAGAAAAAAAAAGAAAAAGAAAAAAAAAAGACACGGGGATTGCCCCCACCTTCATTTTGTGACGTCAAAAATTTTGAATTTTGGACCCCAAAGTGTAAAGAGCACAACGGTGGTTTTATGGCTTCTTCATTAAGCCCTGCGAACAGCTTTTGCCAACGCCGATCTCGCTCTCTCTCTCCATCTCTCTTTCTCGTCTCTGTGTTTCTCGCTCTTCTTCCACGGCGGGCCGGCTGTTTGCAAAGCCTTTTTAATAAATCCCTCCGCCACCAATCCGTCTTCTAGACAGAGAAGGGCAATTTGATTTCATTCTTTCTGTTTAGAGAGAGAGAGAGAGAGAGTGTGTGTGTGTGTGTGATAGAGATTTAGAGAGAGAAAGTGGACTTTTCTCATTTTGAGAGAGGGAAAGAGAGAGAGAGAGAGAGAGAGAGAGAGAGAGGAGAGATGGCGACCCGGTTCCCTGACGACTTCATATGCCCGATTTCTCTCGAGATTATGTCCGACCCGGTTATCCTCTCCTCGGGTCATACCTTCGACCGGTCCTCCATCCAGAGGTGGCTCGACTCCGGCCACCGCACTTGTCCTATTACCAAACTGCCCCTCCCCGAACACCCTTGTCTCATCCCAAACCATGCCCTACGTAGCCTTATTTCCAGCTATTCCCTCGTCCCTGTCCCATCGTCGCAGCCCAGCCCATCTCCGCCGCCGCCGTCCCAGGCTCAGATCCTTATCTCCACTATTACTTCGGCTTCTTCGCCTCTGGACTCGAAGCTCGAATCCCTCTCCCTACTCGCCAGAAGGACGAAGCTTGACCTGGGTCTCCGCCGCCAGTTGACTGAGTCGGGCGCCATGTCTTCCGTTCTCAGCTGCGTCAACTCGCCCGAGCCAGCTCTCCAAGAGAAAGCCCTCCCTTTGATGCTTAACCTCTCGCTCGACGACGATAACAAGGTGGGTTTAGTAGCAGAAGGCGCAATCGGCCGGGTCGTCGCGGTTCTTCAGGTCGGGTCGCCCGATTGCCGGGCAATTGGGTGCACAATCTTGACCAGCTTGGCAGTGGTCGAAGTGAACAAGGCCACAATCGGGGCGTACCCGAATGCAATTCAGTCATTGGTGAGGATATTGAATCATGGGAAAGGCCGAGAGGTGAAGGAATCAGCCACAGCTTTGTACGCAATTTGCTCGTATCCGGGTAACCGGAGGCGGGCGGTGGAATCCGGGGCGGTGCCCACTTTGGTGAGGCTAGGTGGGATGGGGCTGGAGAGAGCGGTGGAAGTGTTAAGTGTGTTGGTGAAGTGTAAAGAAGGAAGAGAAGAGATGCGTAGGGTTTATGGGTGTGTTGGGGTTTTGGTGAATGTGGTGAGGGGAGGGAGGGAGAGAGGGGTTCAATGTGCACTTTTAACTCTCAATGCTTTGTGTTGTGGCAGTGAAGATTTGTGTGGAGAAGCCAAGAGAGAAGGGGTTTTGGTGATTTGTGTGGGTTTGGTGGATGACGAGAATGAGAAGATTAGGAGAAATGCTTCGACTTTGTTGCAAATTCTAAGTGAGAGCTGCCCATGACGTGATACGGAAGATGGTCTTTCTCAGTCACAGATGATGGATTGTATGGAGGTGAGTGATGGTTTTTTGTTTTGGGGGAATGATTTCTTTCCCTTGTTGAGTACTTTTGTGTACAAAGAAAGGATTAGGGTTTTAAGGCATATATTTTTTCGTCTTTTTCTCTTTTTCCCTTCATAGGTCTTGTAAATTTCAATAAATATGTCTCTGCATTCAACTGTTGTAGTCCAAAATCTTTCAAAATGGTTATTTATTTTGTAATTTGCTACAATTTAGATGAGTTTTTCCTCAAGTGCACCTCAGATTTTCCCATATTCGCCCCTTCCCTTTCATCAAGTGCACTTGTGGAAACAAACAGAAAGGGAACATATTTATGGTTCTCCTACATTTCACTTTGACGTAGTTTTATGTCTTTTTAGTGTTCAACTAGTTTGCAGCATTGTTCCTGCTTTCTATTCCTGTCTTACTGTATTTGGTTTCCTGCTCTAAGTTCCTGAATTGATGGGGTTGTTCAAACTTTGTTTGCCCTTCTTATTTGGCTCTGTGGAGTTGCTATATAGATCAGGGTTATTGAATTTTGATGGACTCTAGCTATTGTAGTTGATTACCATTGCACGTCGACAATGGAAATTGCATGTCTTTGTTATGATCAGTTATTTTCAATGTTTCATTTTCTGAAAGGCATTCATTTATGTGGTAGATTTCATAACAGGATATTTGAACATAAGTGGATGCCAATATTGAGACACGGGAATTGCAATTTTGATCTTTATTTCTGCTTGAAATTATTTGCTCATTGTTGGATTTTAAATTTTACATTAGTTAGGTTACAATCATAATACAATGTTCTGCCTTTTGATTTCCTCTGAGTTTAATTTATGATGATTCATTAGCTCTTTGGTAATTACCTATTGGGTGGAGAAATTTTGAAAAAAAAAAAAAAAAAAAAAAAAAACAATGATTCTCATCCAGGGAAACCAGCTTCTGATGTTTGAATTCTTGACTTGATATGTTCGGTCATATCTCCAAAATATTAAAAGCTAACTATTGTGAGGACTTTGGTACCTTCTGTTGCTTTGGTCAGCTGTATGGCACAATTATAAATCTGTTGTAGGGTTGGTAGCTGACATGGACTATCATGATGGGTGGGTGGGTTGGCTTTGAGTTGATTAGTTCTGTGCCCCTAAACTGCAGGTGCTCCAATGGTTTTTGCAAACTCAATTCTGGTTGAGCTGCATTTCTTTTTGGTTGTTGCACGGTTACTCCCAAGCCTTTGTGCATGTTAATTTCTCTGCTGCTGTGACCTCTTTTTTCCCCCTCTCATGGTCATAAATACATTTGCACTAAAAGGATTGCAAAATTGCTCGTATGAATACTATGAAATAGCTCTGTTTTGCACTGAGCTGTTTAGGTAGGTGCATTTGTTTGAATTTTTACTGGGGTTGGAACCCCATTAACTTGAAAGCTTATATTTTTTCTTCAACAACTCTTCAATCTTCTCCGTACCATTCCCCAGCAGCCTCCCAACCTATACCGAAGGGCATAAAACTGTTGATATATCACCTAGGATTTTCCATCTTCTTTATATATCAATTCTGTCTTCCCTTCTGTGCCTTTTAGACAGTCTTATTACTTGTTAGGCCAATTATTTGCGACATGCTATAACTTTGTTGCGGGCATTTGCATGTTTTGTATGCCAAAGTCTGTTCAATGTTCCAATCCAATGAATAAGTTGCTACAGATGAAGTTTGCTTTTATATTTGTGTAGCTACCGTTTTGATATTATTTGGTTTATGTTGCATCAAGTTCTTCGGTTTTCTGTGTCCCGGCCATCGAGGAGATATCACATTGGTTGAGAACCTAAACATGGAGATACTAAGGTCGAAATATCGTGTGAGAAATGTGGGATTTTTGTTACGTAGCTCGTGACCTAGCCAGCTTGCTAACAGTTCTCAAAAATAAAAACATGCATTGTTATCTTTCTAACCTGCTCATGGCACTGTTGTGGAAGTAGGCCTAACCGTGGTCTTAGTACAAATTAAAACGAACCAATTACAACCGGAACTGCTTTTGCATTTCTTATTAAAACTGAAAGTTTGAAGAGGTTGCTTAGGTCATAGGAAGAAGCAATGAAACCTACAAAAATTAGTATATTTTCAGGAACTCAATTGTCAAATTTGACTTGGCTTATTGGCTCAACCCAAACGGCGCATATCTGTGATGAGAGAGAGCGAGTTTTCCTTTTTGTAAATTGGTTGGGTGTCGTGTCGGGCTGCCGGCCTAAGGTATCCCTACCGACATTGGGGTGGGGGGGGAATTTACAGTAGAGGAGGATATTCTTCTGGGTTATGATATAAGAAATGGATGTGATGGGCGATCCAGTGGTGCAGTTCTTATTATCCATTGTTGGTTGTTTATTCACCAAAAGCAAAAAGTGGTTGTTTGGGTAGCAATTGCTAGGAAAATTCTGTTGTTGGTAGTTCCATCGAAGGCACCGTTGCCCCATCCGGAAAAGAAAAAAAAAAAAGAAAAATTCCTTGGCTTGAACCCTCGAGCAATACTTAAAGGTACACTCTAAGAAATGAAAAATGATAAAAAAAAATAAATACAAGTATTTCTTTTAAGAAAATTAATAAAAAAAAAAAACTTAAGAGTAATTTTTTAATAAAAATAACCGAAAAAATAATTCACGGGTGTATATGTATACTTAGAATTTCGAGCCGTCCTTAAGATGGGAAGTTTCAATTTCAAGTTTTAATTAAAAACCAATAAGTAAAGTGAAAAAAAAAAAAAAAAAAAAAAGGAAAAAAGCATCAAGCCGAAGTGCGAATGTCCACCCCCCCCAAAAGGGAAAAGTTTATGCTCCGTCAGAATTTTGAGAACGGGGGGCTTTCCCTTATGCTTTCCTCTTGTGTTGTCCTTTCTTCTTTATCTCACAAGGTCGTCCCTCACATTATATTAATATTCGAATCTCTGAATTAAGACAGTATGTCTATCGATGTCTTAATCAATTTCTTTTATATATAAAAAAAATAATTTAAATACTGTTAAATTTAAATGCATTTTTCTTATTTTTAATTTTAATAAATTTATAATTTAATATTATACACTCGGCATAAATTTCAAATCAATAAATGAAATACGTTAACCATCAGCTCTCGTTGGAACCAAAACAGTGTTCCTTGAGGCATTATCAACTACTTTTCCTATTTGGGTATCCCAGGCATCATCCCATTCCAACGATTTTTTTTTTCTCGAAAAAAAAAAAAAGAAAAAAAACAACATTGTAACAATATTAGTCATTGCTCTTGTAAATTTGAGAGGTTATTTGTTGGTTTTTTGATTAATTTCTCCTATAAAAAAGACTCGTGGCTCAAATAATAATAATTTTAAATAAAATTTTTAATAATATATTTTAATTCATATTTGCAAACAGGGGTCGGAGAGTTCGATTTAAAATCATTATTATTTGGATAGTTGATGATCCTTGCAGAGGAGCTTTAAATCAAGACGTTTACGGAAAACATTCAACCTGTTGCTTTTTTTTGTTGCTAAATAAATAAAAACACCGATATTTCTAGCCAACAACACTTGTTGGCCTTTCGTTTGCGAGACTTTTGAGCGTGTACTCGTTTGAGCAGCCCATGCTCCTATGGCTCAATGTGTTGAATTTTTATTTTTGCGAGAAAAAAAAAAAGGCTTAATAAACACAAGATCCATGATTACCAAAAAAATAATAAATAATAAATAAATAAAAATAATAATAATTCAGTCTAGTGGAAGGCTAGCTGACTTGTGAAGGGATGAAAAATGGTATGGTAGAACAGAATGAGAGAATGCCATGTACCCAAGACCCCTTTTTAATTAAACTAAATTCAGATCATTAATCTCTAATTCATATCAGCTTTGACAAGGCTAAAATACCATTTTGATGCAACATGTTGATTAACTAAAATTCAATCCATAAAAAGAATTACGAGATGAGCATACCTACAGCTTAAGCGACTGAAATTTTGTGTGTTAGACAAACCTTTGATCATTTGGCGTAGCCTGAATTGCTGCATGGGATCAAATAAATAAAATAAATAAATAAAAAGGGGAGAAAAATGAGCCCCGAGAATGAAGGAAATTAAAGCAACTGAGTGCTAGATTATGAGTCTGTCGATTCAAACTCGGTGGCCTCACGATCCCGTCCAACATGAAAAAAAGCAATGAGTTAATTCACTTGAGTGGGAAAGTCCACTGCTGATGCATACCGAACAACATCAAGAAAAACAAAGAGTGCACGCGAAGCAATGTGGGTTAAAAAAAGAATGGCATCTTTAATAATTATGTTTGTTGGATTTATATATAATTCCAATCAAATAATCACTTTTTTGTTCTTTTTCTTAAAAATAAAGAAACTAACCGTAGCATTTTACAATTTTATTAAGAGAATCACATTTAATAGAAAAAATAAATTTTATTAATATATATTTAATTTTATTAAATATTTTGATAGAGAATCGAATTTATAATGTTGATAATATATGACTCTTTTTGTTATTAGATTACAACATTCATTGGCATCAAATCATCACTTTCAATTGGTAAAGAGGATTGAATTGATGGAGGAGATGGCTTACAAATAAGCAAAGCACGATTGAGGAGAAAGGGGATCGATGCCATGTTGTGCATTCCTCCGGACACAGGCAATCAGAAGGTTCACAAATGTGATCCCATGGTGTGCCCTTTTGGCAACAATAACATTATCTTAAGGTTCGGAAATTTCATGTTTTGAATCCTACTAATTGCAGCGGGAATGATTTGCTTTAAACCCCTTTTTTTATTAATTTTTTTATAATTTAGAAAAAAAGATGGATTCTGTGCTTATCCACGAGTCGATTTAACTGGCGACAGTAATAGAAAAGACAGAAAACTATCACTCCCTCAATTTTATTTTATTTTTTGTTTTCAGATTTTAATTCCAATGTAGTAAGAAAACTTGATTTGTTTTTAACCTTTTTGATTTTTTTTTTATTTTTTTTTTTTTTTTTTTTGGGGAAAGATTTACACTATATACATAATTACAAGATCAAATCACCACACTTCAAGTTAGAATAAATAGCACCAAAAAATTACACTTTCCAAGCAACACTTTCCCATCAAAACTTGACACATTTGTGAGTTAAACCTACAAGAGTTCACTTTATTTTACAAGTAAACGACGTGGGTTAAGAACGAATAAAAGATCGATGCTAAAAGATAGTGTTAATGGGTTTGTTGTTAAAAAAATAAAAATTTAAAAAAAAAAAAAAAAAGAAGGCCTCTCCCGTTTCAAGTTAATCGGTTGCCTTTATATAAATTGGTGGTGGTATTGCCTTGAATGTGGGGCCAAACTAAAAGGAATCTGGAGGTCAGTCAGCAGTCGATTTTTATTGTTCTCATTTCAAATCAGTCGTTCTTTTTATTTTCGTGTGATTCTCAATGTCTCGAATTTAAATTTCAATCAAAATTAATTAATATAAAAATATATAAAATTAAAGAAAACAATGTGTCGATATTTTCGAAAATAGAAAATATAATGACTGGTTCCATTTGCGAAAAAACTATATGCCCACGTAGCCCCTGCACCCCTCCCTGTCAAGCCACTTAATAGTGCTCTAAAACAAATATGATGCAAATGCAATCACTCGAGGGCTTAAATTTTGGGAGTTAATGTGATGCCAGGGACTGATTCCCGAATTTAAAAGAATTTGGGGGCCATATTTCGATATCAAATTTAAAATTTTCGAACGAATATAAATTTAGTTTGCTGGACTAGGACTCGTTTGTTTTGACATTTCATTTTCGGTGACTGAAGACTGATAATGGTAAGTTAGTGACTATAGCTAGAAGCTTACGAGCGACAAGTCCCAATTGTTTGGTAAAAATAAATGGTAATTATTGGAAGTGAGGCTTAAATGACTGTCAAATACAAATGTATTATTTGTTATCGTAAGGAAAAATAATAATAATAATAAATAAATAAATAAATAAAATTGAATTGTGCCTGATTTACTACTTTCTCTCTCTCTCTGTCTCTCTCTCTCTTTTTCTCCAATCCGAATAAAAATGAGCAATTCCAATGCTAGAAATATGATCTTCAGTAAATAAATAAAAAAAAATCCTTATAATCAGAATTCAGAAACTAAGAAGTGAAAGTGAGCCTTGATAACAAGGTGGAGTTTACCATCCATTTTCATGTCTTTGTAATACATGCTTCTTCCTCCTCCTCTTCTTCTTCTTCTTCTTCTTCTTCTTCTTCTTTTTTCCTTTTTTTAACTCAAAAATAATTAGTCATTAATGGTTAGTTATTAGTGGATGAGAGAATTTTTGCAAGTCCTTGTAAAAGAGATAATAAAATTTGATCCTAAAAAAAAATTCCTCGACTCCTCCGGAAAATTAAAACTCGGTAGCCACTTGAATTAGCTCGAGTGACTAGTCTTCATAATAAAGGCCAGAACTAGAATAGCTCGATAGTGAGGGAAGTTTCCCAGGTCGAATCCATTTGAATAGTGAGGGAAGCTTCCCATCCATTTTCAAGATCTTCCCTTCTCCACATGGATCGCTCGCTAGCCGCAGCCATTTATATGCAATTAAAGTCAATGATCTCGACCTTCTACCATGTTGTTATATGACTCGTAAATGTAATCGATAAGATTCAGAAAAGTCAATTGCCAACGTAGCCAAGTCATCGTGTCCACCTATATTAGCCTTCTACCACTTTAATTTCTGATTTTGCCACGTTGAAAATGATTCCACCTACCATATATATTGTATATATTGTTTAATAAAATAAAAAAGTACGATTAATGTTTCAAATACCGTCATTAAAGATTATGTTTTTATTCCATACTATGAACTAGTATGGGAATTAAATTTATTAAGAGAATGTACTTCATATTTCTAACCCCAAAAAAAAAAAAATGTAGTTACTTTCGAAATTATATATGTTTAAAATATTGGTTTAATCCCTCCAAATAATTCTAATGGAATTTAAGAGTTTGCCTTAAACTATATATTATATTAGTCTCCAAGAAAAATCTGCCTTTTTTTATTAATTTTGATTATAAAATAGATTCTAGGAAAAGAGTAATTTTTAAATTAAAATTATAAAAAGAGACAGAAATCCAAGACATATTGTGCAACACTTGACCAAATAATTCTGTTGTTTTCACCCTTAAAATCTTACTACGAACAATTAATTGCATTGTAGCGAAAAAATTGTTACCAACAAAATCATAATTGATTGTCTCTATTACGACAATGGTGACCTCAACACAAAGTCACAGACAAGGCGATGACCAAGCTAATGAAGCAATCGTGTAATTTAACGAGCAATCGAAGTGCTTAGTTAATGAAAAAATAATTTAATTCTTAATTTATAAATATAATAACCGAAATTTGTATAATATATCTGTGTTTAATGTTGAAAAAAAAAAAAGTGCTTAGCGAATAATGAACGGGAAAATTACGGCTAGAAACAGAGAGTGGGACAAGTGTAGAGGTCGCAGCCAGGACTCTTTCAATATAAATCTGAAGGGTCCTTCCACTTCTTCCTTCCCGGGTCAAAGGTTTCCATTCTGACAAAACAGAGTAAGAGGGAGAACCTATCAATGGCTACCAAAGTGTACGTTGTGTAAGTATTGGCATCTTTTTTCTGTGTCTTCTTTTATGGGGTTCTTGTTTTCAGGCTTTGTTGATGTTCAAATGATCAGCTTACTGATTGCTTGTCCATTTCTGATATTGTTTCAATCTCTCTCTGTTTTCTTTTTTTTTTTTAATCGGCTCTGAGGCTTAACCTTTTCCTATTTCCCAATGCTTCTTTGATTGTGTGTGTGTATTGTGGCTTATTCTTAATAATCAACGCTCCTTTCTGGTTGTTGAGTAAAAGCTGCTGGACAAATTTTGTTGGATGGAACCATAGTCCTGGGCTCCATTTGATCATCAGAATAGGCTTTCGCTGCCCAATTTGGATTGAAAATGTGTTTCGAGGCTAAAATGTTGTTCCTTTGAAATAGTTTCCCTTTGCAGCCCAGCAATCTAGCAATAGATATAGAAAGCTGACAAGCAAACCAGAGAAAAATATACTGGACACTGCAGAAAGAATATTTACATCTATTTTGTTATCTAGTGAGTTGTGTTGGTGGAATTTATGATCATCTCATTTTTCGCTCCTTAATCTTTGTTTGGTAGTTTCTTTGTTTTTTTTTCCTTAATCTTAAGTGCAAAAACCATGCTTTTCAAAGTTTGCCACTCTGTTATGTAGTGATGCACAACAATACTTGACCATTACTCACAGGCAACTAAGGCTCCATTAATGAAGCAAAGAGTATTAAGCGTTCAACAACAACAACAAAACCTTAATCCCAAATTTTATTTGGTCGGCTACTTGAGTTTTTTCTCGTCATTCCGTCTAAACGATCAGACATAGAAAAAAGTTGTGGATGTTTTACGGTTAATTAAAAACAAAAGTGATTGTAAATTTGAAGCTACCTTTTGAAATTAGGATTAGGAGAGGAATGGTAGCCCCGTGCTTGTGGAGCATGTGGTCCCAGCACCCATTATTATTGAAGCCAGTTCTTGCAATGTAAATTGGTATGTATAAACGATACAGAGGCTATCATTTTAAAGTCCAGGAATGCACGAGTGCTAACTCCCAGTTCGTCTTCTATTTGTACTTTAAGATGGGTTTTAAATGATTCATTCTTTGCTGGAATTTGGTCTTTGCAGGCTGTTTCCAATAAATTTAGTTGACTTTTCGCAAATCTGCTTTTTCCCTTTTACCATCAGGATGCTCTTACGTGCCTGTCAACATGTTATTATTTCCAACAAATACTGTAAATTCTGTCAAATCTGCAATATGCTGCAGCCAAAAGCGATTGCATATCTATTTTTCCTGGTTTTTTCTGTCCTACAAATTATGCGTCAAGGTTAACTAATCAAATTTACTCGGCTCTTGGATAGGTTCCAGAAACACTGCCAGAAGAGGTTCTTGGAAAGATGGGTGCACCACCGAAAAGTGATGTACCTTCATTATACCCCCTCAGCTTTCTAAGGCTGATGGACTTCTTTTGGGCTTCCCCACTAGATTTGGAATGATGGTTGCACAATTTAAAGCATTTTTGGATTCAACTGGGGCCCTATGGAGGGCTCAAGCACTTGCGGGAAAGCCCGCAGGAATTTTCTACAGCACTGGATCGCAAGGAGTGGACAGGAGACTACCCCGTAAGTCCCATTGCACAAAATTCCATTCCTTGGCAACGTCTTTCTCTTGTTTTTCCTTGTAAAATTGATCTCTTTTCTTTTCAAAATGAACAAAAAAATAAAATAAAATTATGCAGCTTGACTGCCATCACCCTGCTTGTGCATCATGGTATGATCTTCGTTCCCATTGGCTACACATTTGGAGATGGCATGTTTGAGATGGAGAAGGCGAGGGGTGGCACTCCTTATGGCGCAGGGACTTATGCAGGGGATGGCTCCAGGCAGCCTACTGAGCTGGAGTTGGAAAAAGCTTTCCCTCGGGGGAAGTACTTTGCTGGCATCGTAAAGAAATTCAGGGGAACTGCTTGATTTGTTTCCCATTCTATTCCCTTTCCATGGATATCCATTTTCATTTTCTCATAAAGAATAATATGTACTACTCGATGAACTTACTTGTACAACTCACTTTTGTTGCTATTTAACCATTAGCAGTTTTCTAGTATTGGTTTCTGTTATCCCAAAAAAAAAAAAAAAAAAAAGACTAGACTCCAAATGCTGCTGATCAAGAAGCTCACTTTTCGCATTTTACTCAACGAATAAATGACTAGAGGTTTAGATGCAACATCATGCACGCAAGCACAGTACTTCTGCTCCAGCAGATGCTGGAGGATGTATATTGAAAGATGCAACATGAAGGGTCATCAGTTCCAACAGCAATTATTTACCTTTCCGGCCTTTGCCCCGGCGCACCCCCCCCCGGCCCCGCCCCCCCCCATTTGGGCCATAATCACCACTTCAATGTCAGATCCCGGAACTCATCTACATACATGCGATTCTGGGTTATTCAACTGGCCTGTCACCAGAGCAGGTCAGAGTTTGGATAGCTTCCTTGGTAAATTGGCCCCCAGTCAAAAGGTTCAAAACCCTTAATTTTGGTGTTTGGTTGACAGAGTGGATCAGACTTTAGACTATAATTATGTACAGAAATGCTACATGCACGCGGGATTCTAAACCCAAATTAGATTTAGAGAACTCAAAAAGTGTTATGTTACGATTATTGTTGTTTGTGCATGATCACAATGATGTGGAAAACTCCAAAAAGACGTGGCTTAGAGACCCAACGCACACAATGAATCAAAGAATGACTAGAAAAGCTAAATTAGAGTTGAATGACACAAACCCTAGACCCAATATTCGAAGGAAGACGAACCTAGGGTATTCAAGATGGATATGGACGCCACACTCCAGAACGATTTGAACATTACCTCTTGATAAGTTCTTTAGTTCTTGAAAGAACCGAGGGAGAAAAACCCTTGCTGTTTATTTCACTCAAAGTTGTATATCTCCAAAGCTTACAAGGGGTGCCTATTTATAGGCTTAGATAGCAATCCTAAAGAGGCAAAATTCCTATTTAGGAGAAATCCCTATTTTGGAGGGATTTCAGACTACTTCCAGCACATACAATGAACTCTTATTTAAGAGTGAATGCTATCACTTATTTTGACCTATTTAAGTAGTCCAATTATATTAAATAGGCCTGGGTTTTTTTCAAAACTTGAATTTGCACCATTTGAAGTCTGGTTGGCCTGAATGTTCAAAATCAGCCCATTTAGTGCTTCTTTGATCTTTCTGACCCTAGCTCGTGTTAATGGGCCTTCTGGAATTTGCAATGGATCTCTTGCATCAATTGAAACTCTAACTTGTGTTGGATTTTTTGTATCTTCTGAAACCTTACACCCATCATCTCCATCTCCATGGTTCTCATCACACAATTAACATGAATTGCAAATGTTCTATAAACAGTGCTGCCATGACATCACTCGCCTTCAAAGGCCAAATGCACATTTATATTGGGAATAGACACACAAACACAACTTCTTCAATGTTTAACATTTGAGGGCTTATGAGCTTTCCCCACCCTCAGACGCGAAAATTCTTAAGCTGAAATCAATGTAGCAATCAAATGAAATTGTCTGCCCATGCCCCCAAAAAATCCTAATTTTCTTTTCTTTTCCATGTTTTTTTTTTTTTTTTGTAATTTTATAGACGGGGGTTTCTCTTCCTAAGGACTGAGAGGCGGTCCAAACCTAAATAATTTGATCTCAATCATAGCCCCACATTGGTGCACGAGCTAATTCCTCCCACTTTTAATTAGATTTTCGGGGTCAGACTAATGCCTATTACTCTATGGCCTTTTTTTTAGCTCGTTTTCTGCCAGTTTCACAGCTTTTTGGCCCGTTCTTTCTTCCCTTCTACATCACCCCTTTTAAAGATCAACTTTTGCGGACGGCTAATTGCATTCAATCAAAGCTTTATTCGTAATATTTTGAAGTCTGAAAACCTTTTCAATGTCCTAAAATTTCTGTGAGCCCAGAGCCAGAAGTTCAATGATGTGGGATGGCCCTTCTTTGCTCAAATGTACTTATTTTCCTTCGAGTTCCCCCTATTTAAAGAACAATATTTAGTTTCGAAGACCCCACGTTGTCGCCATTATTTCCTCTCGAAAATGCTTCGAATTTGAACCAAGTGCAAATGGAAAATTCAATATGTTAACATTCTCAAGTTAGTTTGATAAGAAAGCTGACAAACACAATTGTAAAACATATGCATTCACATTTGGTCCCATATGCTTAAATATCAAGCACCTAACGAGGCTTTTCTCTAAAGCTAAGGCAAGAAGTCTAGTTGTCCGCTAGTAACTTCTGGCTCACTCCTTAACCCAGGTGTTGCCAAAGAAATAAAGAAATGGAGAGGACGTATAGACGTGACGGTGACTGATATTTCATACTTTTTTTTTTTTTTTCGATTTCCTGTTATAATCATTTACATAACCCACGATAGATGATAAGGAAATAAGCCAACAAAAAATACAAATAAAAAACACGAAATCTAAAAAAAAAAAAAAAAGATTATATATGTGCACTTTTATTTTTGTCTCTTATAAAAAAATTATTTTTATAATTTAAATTTATGATTTTTAAATTATAATAAAATAATCTTAAAATCAAAGAAATCTCACATTTGAAATAAAGTGAACATATAATAAAACTAAACATTGAGATATTTTTGTCCCCAAATTAAAGATTCCTTTTGTTAATAAATACATGGTGGAATTTTCATTAACGTTCAACCGTGAATGGTACTGAACCGACGTTGGAACCCTTTTGAGTTGGATACAGAATATATGTTTTGAAATGACAAAGAATTCCATTAAAGTCAAAGAGATTGACAACTCAAAGCACGTACATATTTCAATCATCCTTTTAGACCTTAACCCTTATTTTTTGAAATTTTTAATGGCCTCCAAGATTAGATTCAAAGGTGCAAAAGAAGAAAAGAGAAAAAAAAAATCAAAAAAAACCCTTTTGAAGCCAGAAAACTCCTCGAGTTTGCCCTCGATTAGCCAAAACAAATCAAAGAAAAGTGCACTAAAGTAAGACTCTATCTGCTGGGACAAATTCACTTCTCTATTAGCATCGCAATGATCCTGGATGCTTTTCCTTTTTACTATTCCATAAGTGTTTATATTCTTTATATATCTTAAGGGACCATACCTTATTAACCCAAGAATTGAGTTCCATTTATGCGCTCCAGAGCAACCAGTAAAGTTATAAATTGCGGATGGATGGCAGACAGTTTTGCAGTTGCAATCAATTGCAGATATTGCGGCAAATGACATAATTGTAGCAAATATAAATGCAATTGTGGCTAATTCAATCAGAAATACGGTTTATGCTATTGCAGTAACTATAGCAAGATGGCCCCTACAATTACTGTGTGTTAATATAACATTAATCTACCGTAATTTTGAGGTTACATGTTTAAATTTTAAAAATAATTTTTTAAATAGTATAAAATTATATACACCTGGTATCTCGTTGTCATTAATTACTGTTTAAAACCTTGTTTCCAGGTATGTTATAGCACCATAATCCGATCAATGAAAGAGTCATCAAAAGTAATAAAGAAAATGCCAAGAGAGATGCTAATCAAGATTACATTCATGCTGATTAGGCACTTGTTAAAAGGGACTCTTCAATACCAAGCTTCTTGAATTTAGCTTAACTGAACAGGCTGATCGATTGGTTATGTAGATCGAGATATCATTGGTCTAAGCATTAAGGTATGTATTATTGCAACTAATTAAAGGGGCTCAGCCTACCTTGTGATCTTTCATTGGACAAGCCAAGAAGTCTCGTTGACTTCTGGTTCTAGGGGACCATCCTCCAGATTGAGGCAAAACATGGGGTAGTTTTAACCTGAATGTTTGTGTGTGGCTGTATAGTACGGAGATGTAGACATAAAGAAAGGGACACTCGAAAAGGGAATTGATATTTGCACGGAAAACTTCAGATTTGCAGTGCTTTTAGATTCACGAAACTCTTTTCTCCGTGCAAATTACATCTCCCATCAAACAAAAGGACACAGTAAGTTGTTAATTCAGAACCTTTTTGTTTTTTCAACAGCAAAATTTTATTGAGTAGTAAAAAACAAAAAAAAGTCACAAAATTCAATACAAAACTTGCAAAATTAAATTACATCAAACATTCCGGTAAGATTACAAAACATAGTGAACTTATGGTGTATTTAAGATTATGACTGCAATTTAAAAATTTTTGTTTTAAGTTAATTACAAATATATTAGTGTTTAATAAATTGTAAAATTTATATTTAATAAAAATGCATTATAATTTACATTTACATTACAAATATATAATATTTTAATATAATAAAAAATATAACATAATTTAATAACTTTTTAAAATAATAATTTTTGTTGTTACATTAAATAACCATAATTTATTTATATAAAATAATATTTTAATTTTATTGGAAAATTTCTATTTTTATTTTAAAATATTATAAACAATTATCAAGCCATTAATTATATTTATTAATAATAAATTTTGCAATCGTTAGTTTATCAATCGTAATATCAAAACTCTTCTATAATCTCAATTAGATCCTTAAGCCTAAAGAATACTGAGCACAGAGAATTATAAACGTGCAAAAATATCCGTCACCCGTTACACTCTGAACTTCAGAATTATTAAACGATCTAGACTATTAGAACAGCAGCACCTTGTAACTAAGAAGTTCCAAACCGGCACCCACATATCCAGCATCCTAAATCCTTCATGATAAGCCTTCGAGGCTTTACGTTTAAGGGATGAGATGAGAAGTAATTTAAGAAATAAATTGGAGAAACGTCTCCCATGTTATATAATCCGTAACTTATGAATTAACTTTCTAATGATCCAACCAATGAGTTGACCACGAGAACGGGGCTCGAACCTAACCACCAAAATGTTCTTATTCGGGAACGATCCTACTAAGTGGGTTTTTTATTACCATGTGATAAAAAATAAAAAATAAAAATAAAAACAAAAACTTGCTAAAGATCGAAAAAAATTGGAGGGGGGGGGGAGAGACGGCCATAGGTTTGACTTTCTGAAGCTCTTGTTATTTCCTCCCACAAAGAACGAAGGAGCAATGGGCCAAGACAGCGGAAATCATGCCAATACATGCGGCATATTCATGCTGCTTGTGAAACCATACCCAATGTTTGAGAAAATCATGCATTTGGCAATTAAGAATACAAAGAGATTAATTGTTTTTAGATTGTATTTAGCAGCCATTGAGAATACTTTTGAGCTAATTTATGAAGAACACTTTATTGCCACTGGCTATGCTAACCGAGACATGACATTGGAAGCATATGTTTCAATGAAATAAAGCATTTGTACGGCCTATGACTCAGAATGAGCTAGACATTAGAGGTTAAATGTCTTAAAGGGATTTGTCAGTTACTTGCGATCTTGAAGTTTCAAATCGGTGGCCTCAAAATGACATTGGAAGAGATTAATGAAATAAAAAGAAAAGAAAATTTCATGTATGTATATTAATAAGTTAGACATATTTTTGATACGAATACAGACATTAGACTATCGTAATTTATTGATTATGTATTTTTAATTTTCACACACACACACACACACACGCACATATGCATATATGATCGCGATTAACCTTAAGGAAGAAGGGTCATGATGATGTGCATTCAATAGTATATATGATAAATATGATACTCTTGAAGGCGCGTAAGAGCAGACGCTCATGCAATCATCTTTTTTCCAAAAGTAAACATAGACCCTAAAAGCAGGAATAGTGGGCTGCCCTCTGACCTCCACTAGCACAATCCAAAAACATATAAACAAATGAAGAAAAAGTGACAACAACAACCCAAATGAGCTCCACTCACACTTGTTTTTGAACAACAATCCAATGAATTCAATAATCCCTTTTTATTTCATTTTTCTCATTTCTTCCTTAGGCAGTACAATAAAAAGTGGACTGATGATATGCCATCTCATTGCATACACCATATATGCCACAATATTAGAACAATTGCAACAGGAACACAAAGGCCTTCTTAGTCCTCTAATCTGCTAAATTCAGCAGTACTAGAGATGCCAAACAAACAGATCCAAAAACAACCCGAATTCAAATAACTCGACTTGATCCGTTTGCTGAAAACCAACAATTGGTTTTAAGTTGGCTAAATTTAGCACTTGTTCCTATGCCTAAACTCACCACCTCGATACTTATTGTACAAATACAAAACCTATGTATATTCTTCTCCAACTGTTTCTAATCATTTGCTAGCCTACACCATTCTCTCTGCTTGGTAGCTGGCCCAGCATGCACTATCTGTCCCATCTCTCTGAAGGGGGCTTCCATCGCTCTCTTTTTTCTCTTTTCCTTTTGTTTTCTTCGGCTTTTGGTTCAAGGCTGAGTGGTACAGCTAGCAGCCTGGCACAGCAAAGCAGCTACCCTAATCTTTTATCTATCTATCTATCTATCTTTCTTTCTATATTCAAGTAAAACAACCATTGCCATTCCCATCTCGGCTGGCCTTTGATGTTACATTAAATTTGTGGGATCACTGAGCAGTTCCATTCTACCTGAAAGTACCCCCAAAAGTTGGTGTCCAGAAATCAGCTGTAGTCTCACGAGCAACTGGAAATGTGCTTGAGATTGGCACGAGGCATAGTCCTCGGCTTCTTAAATCTTCCTTTAGCCCCTCTTGGATCTTTGATTTATCAGCAGCCTATATAAATGCGTATATGAATCAAATGCCAAAAGGGGAACGTCAAACAACTAAACGAAGTTTTTAAATTGTTGGTAACGGGGAACACTGCAGTTATGCTCAATTGAAGTTATTGAAACTAATGCAGATGCAACCGAGTTAAATGCATCGTTCTGATACCTACAGCCATCACAATAATCTAACCACAATTATAATCCAAGGTTGCAATGTAAAACCCCAATTATACCATATGTCTATATCCATGAGAAAATTTATTGCTTGTTGGTCAAAGGAAAAAGGTGTTTAGGTGATTTTTCTTTTTCCTGAAAAGGGAGTCTAAGCACAAGAACAAAGTTATTCTATTATAATTTAAAATGTACACGTTTCATTGATAAAAATAACTTTTTCATAAAAATAAACATAAAATCACTTATATGTGATATTTTTTCAAACTTTATATTGTAAAAACCTCATAAATTTAGAATGTCTCTTTAAAAAATGGGAATGGGTGCCAAATTTACCTGCTGATGATTTTGAGTGGGGTTGCCATTTTTCATATAAGGAGTACTTAATACCTGCATCGACGAAAAGAAAATCCGTTTCATCATTAATATAAAATCTTGTTACGTAACTAAGGTGCCAGTTACTTGATCTGTATTCTTAATTTATAGCTAGGAGGAAGAGAAGGGAACATACATTTACTTGATCATGCAGGAACTTAATGTACTCAAAAGCCTCATTGAGTACCGATGCAGTATCAGTCTGTAAAAGCCAAACATGACTCCATTGGTTAAGTTCGGGCCTTTAACTTTAATTTGAACCAAGGGCTTACATTCAATTGATTCACAAAGCAGAAATTGATGTGGGGTTAGTATCATTGTCCTCATTGCCAAAAGGAGGAAGAGAGATTCCAAGAACTAACCTTTCCAAAAGGCGAAACCAATTGCTGAAGAGCAGTTATTCGGTCCCCGAGCTTCTCTTTCCGGACCTGGTAGCAAAAGTGGAATATATTTCTCAATTTACTTTCTTACATAATATATACGAAAGGAAAAACAAAGCAAAATATTCACATAAAAATGAGCTTAAAGCTCCACTGTTTAAAAAGCTTGATGGTTTTAGGCATTATACCACACAAGACTCCCACTCCCACGTGGGGGAGTCTAGGGAAGGGTCGCAAGATCAATTACCTTAAAAGTTGGCAGTGGTGAAGGTGTTTCAATTCTAGGCCTTTTGAAAGCTGGTTCACTTCCTTTCTTACCTACCGGCCCCGAGCCTCGAGCATCTTCATTGTTAGGCTAAAGTATAGACACACATATATACATTTAAGTGTTTTGTTGGTTCAAATTTTGAACTCTTGTAATCTGAACAAAAGCAAAGACCTTTTGATCATGCGATTGTTATCCATATTACCTTTGTAGCGAGATTGGGACACTTGAGTTTCCCTTCAAGAGTTGGCACAAGAGGTTGAGAACGCGGCGGCGAGTCTAGAACGCCACCCTTTCTAGTTGCTGAGGCATTCCAAAAGGGTGAGTTGTTAGAGAAGTGCAAGCTGCTAGGTTCTTGCTTCGGCAATGGAGAGATATTAGGCCAAGACGACGATAAATCATTCAAGTTGATCCCGTAATTAGGCGCCGCGGAGGACGAATAGTTCACGGATGTCGGACAGTTGTTGAAAAGAACTTGTTGTTGTGGTTGAGGAGGATCGGGTTCAAATAAGCTTTGAACCAAAGGTGAAGGGTATCCATAAGTTGCCGAAATATTATCCATCGAGAAGCCGGTGGACAAGCCTTGACAAGTTGAGATAGAATTTCCAGAGCTGTTAATGGGATTGAGCCTTTGTTGATCTAAAGAGAAATTTTGATTTATTGCTTTCAAGGCATTAATTGATGAATCTTCACTTGTGCTAGTAAAGCTCTCTGGACTCCACTCCTTTTGGATTTGAGTAGAGTTTAGCCCAGAATTCATGTCTTCTTGACGCACCATGGGATTGTAGCTCTCAGCTCTTCCACTTCCGCGACTGCAGAAAAAGAAAAAAGAATCCAAAATATATTATAATTGTCTGATCTTGACTTCCCTTTACCAAACAAAAGCAACAAGTAAAGGCCGGGGGGGGGGGAGAGGTAAGGGGGCGCTTCAAGCACTTGACTTTCAACCAAAAATGGAACTTACAGTAAAGGGGTCCATAACATGGAGTACAAATAGCATTGATACTTACAGTAAAGCATGGACCCATTCCAAAGAGGAAGACGAGGACGAAGAAAGCCCAAAACCCATCATTTGCAAGGTGGAATCCGTGAAAATAGTGCTACCCGCACCATCGGAATTGGCCTGTTGATGATGAGGAGGTTTGTGTGAGCTCGGGAAAGCCATAGAGCTATCAGATAGCACTGGATTTGCACTACTAGTCTCCTTGCATGACCATGCTGTCTTCAGGTCCACCAAATCCATCCATGACCCGTAACCATAAGCCCCAAGGTGATGATCGCTAGCGTTTTCCATGGAGCATGGCGATGAGCCCCCAATAATTTGAGAGCTTCTAGACGAATTGATCCACCGGCTGCCTCCGCAAATCCCGGCCGGATGAAACTCCTCTGCCATGGCCAACCAAACCAAAATTCTTTCTTTGTTTCCTATCTTAGTAATCTTCCTTTCTTGTTGTTGTTGTTGTTGTTGTTGTTGTTGTGAGTTTGACTTAGAGGGTTTCTCAATATTTTCTCAGGGTCAAGATATATGTGTTTATGTCACATATGGACATTATGTAACTATATCTATCTATCTATCTATCAGTCTGTCTATCTATATATATATATATATATATATATATAAAGCTTTTGGATGGATTCGATATATCTTCCATATATTTTATATGTGTACTGTTCCTGGAATTTATCAGAAAAATTTTGTTTGACATATAATGGGGATGATTGGACAAATGAGAGGAGAGGAGACATTTTGAATCGAATTTACTTTTTCAGCCTCTTTTAGTATATCTTTAATCTCTTAAAAATTATTTTTCTTCCATTTTACTGTTGGGCTTTAAAATATGTAGAGTTTTTCCCTTTTGCAGTGCTATATATATATATATATATATGTATGTATGTATACAACTTTTTTTTTTTAATGTAAGGGTTTCTGCTTTTTCAAAAAGGAAAAAAAAAACAGTAGAATATTTCCAAACAAAATATTTCTAAGACAAATGTTTCTTCTTTTGGTAATTTGTTCATCAATGTATCACTAAAAATAAAATTCCTAGTAATTCTACCAAGATCACGTTGGGCAAGAATGTCACTTTTCACAATTCCATAGTTGGTTTCTTTAGAAGTACATGTTCCTTAAGAATGAAGGGATATGACTTTTGTGAGATGATGATTTAAGGGAATGCCAGATCACACTCTTCCTTAGTCAAATCAAAGTTCTAATATATGATGTCTAATAGTATTAGATTCAAAATTATATATATTTATATTTTTCAATTAAATTAATCTAGCAAGTACACCCTAAGAATGAGTTTAATTATGCATTTAAGAGATGATAATTTGCTTTACTATAAGTAGGATTGAATTATTTTTTGATTTGCCCTTTTTTTTTTTGTTAAGTTTTTTAAAGCAAAATAAGATTATCCAAAAGTTAGAAGTAAACAAGAAAATAAAATGGGAACAAGTATTTGGGACTCGAAGGCTGCAATGTTACTTGGTGGACGTAGTAGGTTAATTTACAGGTTTCTAACATTCTTATCCACGGCGCGTGTCAGTCACAAGCAGAGAGGAAAGCCAAAGGAAAATAACTAAAATATGGAACATATGACCCCAATCCCCAACGCACCATCCAACCATTTGGATGCACCAAATCCCATTCTTTCTCTTTTATTTTTATTTTTATTTCCCCCTTTTTGAAGGCATTTCCTGTTATTTTAGATTAAGTAGTGCTTTATTAGTTGAATCAATAATTTGTGAATAACAAAATTATGAGTGACAGGTATTTATAAAAGGAACTTATGATGTGAATTTCTGGAATAGTCAAAAAATAATAATAATAATATTTAGTAAAAGTTTCTAGTGACTGGAATATAAGAATTTTTTATTCACAATCAAGTATAAATAAAAAATACCTCAAAAAAAAAAAAGAGAGAATAAATGTTGCTTAAACTCAAAAGATGAAAAGAAGAGGATATAACTAAAATTTTGTTTATCCTTGGAATTAAGGTAGGTCCAGAAATCGGCTCTCCTGGCACCAAAAAAAAAAAAAAAAAAATTGCAAATATGGGTTACCTGATTACAAATTATCCACCAATGCTTCTTTTTTTTTTTCTTTTCTTTTCTTTTAAATTTTTTGTGCGTAAGGATTAAGGTTTGAATGTAGCCCTCAAACTAAGATTTCAAGTAATTTTATGATTAAACTTTGTAGTTAGTTAGTGACTCCCTCAATGCTCTTTTAAATCACCATTATCACAATTTTTTATCATTATCATTATCATTTTTAGGCGCATGGATGTCATTGTTCTAACATACTAAGTGAATGGTACGTATTTGATGGATGGTAGTATATTGTACATTCTCAACCTGAAACGATTACTTAACACTTGGCTGAATAGCGCAACGAAGTGATGCCCCAGCAATTATGCTCTGTTCGCATGTTTCTTAACAACTTGTTTCAGAGTTCATCCCCTAATCAACGTGTTTGCAATGTTGGGTCTCTCTTAAGGAAATAATTCTCATTTATCTTTCCCATTGATTGTTTCATACCTTGTTTATAGATGCAATAACCTGTATGTATATATATATATATACACATAAAAGTTTTGGATGGCACTAATGATTCAATATGGCAGGGAAATTAATAAAGGCACGGCAGAAAATTCGAATGATTTAATAAGGTTTCATTCCCTACGTGGGTTTTCACTTAATCAAACGCATTAATTGAAGGCCTCTTTTGTTGGGTCAATAATTGACGATCTCTCCATACATACAGGCTGCTGGGAGAGCCAATTCGTCAATGGCACGGTTGACCTCGCGATTTTGCAGCATAATTAATGTGTCGTGGAGTAAGACCGGCAATAAATAACATGATCTTTAATTATCAGTCCCGGCCGTGCAGCTAGGGTTTTGGAAAAATTAGGTTCAACAACTGCTTAGATGCATCCTATGATATCCATCAAGTCAAGAGTCGTCGTCCATATACTGCTTTTAAAACCTTTACGACAAGAAACAACAGTCATGGATTATCCTCCATTTATGTCATTCGATAACATCAATTTTTTTTTTTTTAACCACACAAAATCCCATCTACTAACAACAAATATAGCCGATGTCAAAAGCATAGACATTTTGTTGTCGTTTCGTTAATTATAATGCTAAAATCTCCCATACACTACTTTTTTTCTTTTTTTCCCTTTTTTCGGTATAGCCTCATATCCATGACTTTAATCTTGAATCTCAATCCACTATGGACTGTTTTACTATTATTAGAAATAAAATTGTTTTGAGTCCCTCGGAGAATATCTTAGTGATAAAAATTTTATTTTAAATTTTTTGAATTCTAATTTTAGAAAATAAGTATAAAATTCATAAAAAAGAGAATATTTATTTTTGTTCTATAATTGATGGGTCAATGAGTCTCTTAATAAAAAATAATAATAAAATTGCTGAAACTTAACATACAACAATTGACTTCGGACCGACAAATTGAAGAAAGAATGGAGCTAGTAGGTCGGATTGGTTTTTCCTTTTTTCTTTATTATTATTATTATTATTATTTTAATCGGAGAAAGGGCTAACCATATTTATTTCAACACGCTTTCAAGTTTTACTATTGCTTGACACTTACGCTTTTAATAGTTTTGAGTAGGTAGTCTGTGGACATTCTATGCAAAGAAATTTGTCAAAGCCGTCACGTGTATTAAGTACATTTGATGATTCGTATTTATCATACAATTAGAGCTGCATTCATAGCTCAGTATTTTAGTAATTGATCGTTAATTATAAAAAGTATTAAATAATAATATTAACTCACATTATTTTCACCTAATCTCTTGGACCTTTCTTTTCTTTTTTCTTTTTTTTTTACCAAGAAAAAGAAAGAAAGAAAGAAAATTGTGAAATCTGAAGCATACGATATAATAGTCTTTTTAATTTTTATAAATTTTATATTTCTTAAAATTAAAAAACTAAAATGTCTATCTTTTTAACCTCTTAAACATTAATTTTAAGTTTAATTATACAAACCGTTGATAGGCTAAGAGAGAACTAGAGGTAATGAGTTCTTGACCGAAGTGTGAACCCCATTTATTGGAAGTCAGCCTGGGAGCCTGGTGGCATGCGCACATGCTACGGCAGCTGGGGCCTCCACCTTAGTCTGTAACACAGGAGTCAAAGCCACGCCCTATCGCCCCCGACCATTCCATCTCTCTCACAATACAGCAACAATAATTATGATGTTTTTATCAAGGAATTTACAGCATGTAATGTGTTAATATCACGATGATTAATTGTATATTCATGATCTTTATTGGCTGTCAAATTAATCAAATTGCACGGCAGTGAAGCAATTGTAGCCATTGCGTTAAACCAAAACACCCCTTGACCTTGAGTGCGAGAGACAAGAGGGTGCAAACAACTCCGATGTAGAGCGTGAGAGAGAGAGAGAGAGAGAGGAGATGCATTGCACATTAGACGTTCGTGACAGATGGGGAGAAATATATATGGACATGAGCGTTTAGACATAGAAATGATGCGATGTCATTATCATGCATTTGACAGCCATCTAGAAAAAATTATGTTGATGTTAAACTCAAAATATTTATTAAAATGTGCAATTAATATTAGTAATCACGAATGTGAGTGTGTGCACAAAGAAGTATTTGTATATAAATGGTTCTTTTATTGCAATGATAGAAATGAGAAAGTATAGAAAAATACCATTGATCTATAAATATATCTAAATAGAGAAATATCTATTTTATGAATTTGTGATATCATTAGTGTCAAACTTTTATACTTATATAACATTTTTTTTTATTACTCGAATCACAGTTTATTAAAAATATTTGGAGACAATAGAGTACAAAAAAGAATAGTTGATACAAAAACAAGAAATATGTCAGTTGTTGCAACCATAAAGGAAGGTGACTGAAGCTTCGTTTTCTGCATTGAATGTTGAGTGAGATACATTTGCTGTTAAACTAATCGAGTTGCTAATCAGATCGCTAAATGTGCTAGAGTTCGAATGTGTCCAAGAGGTTGGGTTCTCCTTTTCTTTTTCTATTTTCATTAAATGAGCTTCGTAATCTCTTTTTTTTTTTTTTATCATATAAAAGATATTTTATAAATATATTAATTATTATAATTATAAATTAAAATTAAAAATTGTATTCGTTAATGTTTTTATTTAAATTCTATTGATAAATAAATAAAAGAGTTATTGAACGCTTAAATCTCCTTAATTTGGACGTGAAAGGTTTGATTTATCAAGGGGCGTTACCCGTGGTGTTAAAGAGAACAAAATTGTAGTGTAATGTCATGAGGTGATGTCATGGTGAGGGTAGGCTGAGGGAAGGGAAAATGACAAAACTAGGACACGTGTCCTTAGACATCTTGACGGCAGAGGAATGTGGCCTCAGTTTAATGGTATCACTCTGCCCACGTGGCAACCAGGAGGAAGTCCAACGGCACTCGCCAAAGGGCCCATCGAGAAAGTGCAGGAAAAACGACAAGTTAGAAAAAACACAAAACAAAAGAAAAGACCTGTGCTAAGGCTATAAACACAAAAAAATAAATAAATAAATAAATAAATAATAGTAGACAACAAAGAAAATTTTTGGCAACCAAATGATCGGTGTTTTTTTTTTTTTTTCTCCATAAATGCAAACGTGACAGTACATCAGTCAACCCCAACATGGTAGCTCCACAACGAGGGCCGCCCATCATCTAAAGCCCCTTTCTTTTTGGCTGAAAAATATAAAAAGAAAAAAAAAAGAATTTATCGGTACATTTTTCTTTTAAGGTATATGGGGAAGAGGCTACATACATTGCTTATAATTAGCAAGGATAGGGGTTCAAATCCACTTAAAGCTGCCCATTCATTACAACATATTTTATAATAAAAGTACTGTCTTCCTCAACTTAGGCAGGTAATGTTTCTTGATGTTGTTTTTAGACGCTTAGTTTAAACCTTGTCTACACCTAAGATTGGAGGGTTTGTGGAAAAATTAGGACTGTCAATTATATTTTATTTTTTACTCCAATAATTAATAAAAAGTAGGATAACCATGGTCAATTATTTAATTGAGGATTAAAGGCAGTTGGTTGGTGACAGGCATTCTGCAGGATAGGCCATGCCTCAATGGAAAAATGATTAAAAAGCATTATACGTGTTGTCTTTATTGCCGTCCCTATTTGCTTATTCTATCATTTAGGGTTATAATTATTGTCTAGATTTGGATGATGTACCATGGTTAGCTTACTCGTTGAAATTCCAACGATTCCCACCCAATGTCTCAACTTGTTTATTACACCCCCACATCAACACATCACACGGACATAAGCCAATTGCAACAATCTCCATAAACCCACAATTTTTATATTTAAATATGTTCTAAATATAAATTCGCATACTATATACTATATGTAATTATAATTAAATATAAACTTAAAAACATTTATACAATAATTTTGTAATAATATAATTTAGAGTTGCATGTAAAATGCATTAAGTTATTTGTGTTCATGAATCGAAGCTCCTTATTTCAATTAGGCCATTTATGTTTCCTCCGCTCCGGGCTGCCATCCGTATCCGAATTACTTCCTCTTGGATTAATTTAAGCATTTGAATGCAATTCCGACCAAGCAGAGACTTCCCAAATTCCAACCAACGACAAGTATTTAATCATTGGCGTTTTTGGAATCATGAAGTGTCACCAAATTGGTATTCCCTCTCGTAGGATTGACATGGATAATTATTCCCCTTAGTCTTCTTAGGGTCCCACTGTTGATAATACCATCGAAATTCATACAGGGTCTGGAGACATTGGTTGAAATATGGGTCCTTTTATTTTTTATTTATTTATTTATTTTTTAAACACGAAAATATGGGTCATTCCTGGACACTTTTTTGGCCTCCGGAGATGCCCCGGATTGTTCCTAGCCACATGGGGATGTCTGAGTAGAAATTGTCACTATTTTTGAATGATTCAATTATAAATGTATTGAAAATGTACATGACAATGTGAGATCTAGATTGCGTTGTTTAGAATAAATGCCAGAATGAAAATAAACAATATTAGAATTCCGACATTTTTGTTATAAATGACGTAAATATTTTATTGATATCGTAATTTAGATATCGATATTTATATTGTAGCTCAATCAATTAAAAGAATACTCAATATTTTATATATATGTTACACCATAAATAATAGAGAAAAAAAAATATAAGTACATTTTATTATTACCTAATATTATAATATCAATGCGTTAAATTTATCGTACCAATAAAAAAAACAATAAATATAAGGTAAATATTTATATACATTCGTAAATGTTTTATTTATATTAAATATAACAATTGTTTACTGTACATAATAATTCTTATTTGTAAATCTATTTTGGTTTTAAAAATAAAAATATTTAAGGGGTAAAATTTTCATAAACATAAATCAACATTCCAATGTCATGATAATCTTAAAAATTGCAGTTGAGTCCATGCAGCACTTGGATCCTCGTCTCTTTTCTGTACCTTTTATATTTTCATCCACGCAAAAAAAAAAAAAAAATTATGGTTTTAGGAGGGGGCTTTCCTGACTGCTTCTTAGTTGACCAATCGTCCTTCTTCTTTCTTTCTTTCTTTCTGTTTGCAACGTTTGCAAATGGTTGAATAATTATGTGATAATAAATCTCCTGCAAAGCATAGCATAGAAAAAAAAAAAGAAGAAGAAGAAATTAAACACTTTCTTTATGTATTTTTTTAATAACATGGGTAGTAGCTTCCATTTTTAATTTTCAATAAGAAAAAGAAATTCTAATCCATACATAATTATATGATATCTATAACAAAATATTCTCTCGACAAATTTAAATTGA
Organism: Bruguiera parviflora; assembly: GCA_019804595.1. Lineage (NCBI taxonomy): Eukaryota > Viridiplantae > Streptophyta > Magnoliopsida > Malpighiales > Rhizophoraceae > Bruguiera > Bruguiera parviflora. The sequence continues at coordinate 6,306,829 of CM034060.1, forward strand.
GAATATTAAATAATTTTGACCCTCAATCGCAACAGGTTTCCTCCAAGTAGTTAGTGACCACCACAGTCTGTCCATTGGTGACATTATGCTTTTTGACTATTCTCTGCCAGGACGAATGCCTTTGTAGAATTTTGGTGAAGAGGTTGGGGAAGTCAAGTAACTTGTCCTGTATATATAATAAATTAATAAAATTGCATGCAAAATAGAAAAGATAAGCATGAAGGAGATCACAAAACAACAGCCTTTCTTTGTCCCTATGCATTCCATAATCAAGCTTGGGAGACAATTTTAGATGAATAATGTTGTTAATTGCCAAGCGCAGAACCAGTTTCAGTCGAAAACAAAACCTGACATGACCTCCGCACGTCAAGCTGCTCGAGTAAATTTGGCTGCCTTCGAAGAAACTATATTCCAAAAATGGATGGTTAATCTCTCCCAAATGAAAAAGATAATAAAAAATAAAAGTTAAATAGGTACATTATACTAAAAATAAAGTGTGCTATTAAGTTTTATATTTATTAATATTAAAATTAAATATAAAAAATATTTATTTAAATTTATCAATATTTAAGTGATAGATATTTTGTATAAAAAAATTAAATAAAAAATATTAATAATTAATCAATCTCTTATATCTATATATAAGTGTATGATTAATATTTCTGTTTTATATATATATATATATATATATATATATATATATTTAAGTTAAAAACATAAATACATCATATAAAAGTCCATCAATTTGTTTTTATAAGAGAGACAACTTGGTGGTTAGAAATTTAAATATTCACTATGGCAAATTTTGAATTATTGATAAGAAGCAAAAATTTAGAAGATTTATATGAGTTAAAAAAGAGTTATGTCTATTTTTTACCACTTACATCTTTTTATTATCAATGGGTTGTGTAATTTACCACATAGCCTTGGACTATATTAAAAATGTAAAGTTATATTTTTTATATAATTAATAATTATAAAAAATATTTTTTGAGAAATAAACACGTTAAAAAATTATGTCTATCAAATTTTAAAAACATATTTCTTAAATAAGTAATCATAAATTTCTATATATGTGCGTGTTATGACATATAATATAAAAAAATGACTTCCTTTTTAACATTAAAATTATAAATTTTCTAAAAACTTAATTTTAATGATAAAAATTATAAATAAATCTATTTTATTGTATTTTGTAAAAACAAAATTCTACTGTAACATTTGTTGCATAAAAGTGAAAATAAATTTCATTTTAAAAAAAGTGTCATTCTTATACAATTTGAAGTTTTTTTTTAATTTCACTATAGTCTTATTTTTTTTATCTAAAACCTAATCCATCTTTTAATTAAAGGTAGCATACAAACAAATTAGATCAAATTCAGGTTGTATTATTTTGGATCCTAAGTTCATCACATTATAGATATAAAAAGTTTTAAAACTTTCAGATTATTTCATTTTTAAGTTAATTAAATTTTAAATTAATTAAATTTCAAGTTATTTTGAGGTTTAGATTTGATTTTTTTAATCAACAAAAATTGGGTAAAATTGAATTTCAAGTAGGTAAGAGTCAATTTTTATTACATTTACATCAAGGGATAATCTTAGCGAAATTTACAAAAGTCAAACGTGTAAAGAAAAAAAAAAAGTCAAGGGGCAAACTTCAACCTAACATTAAGTTGCTAGAGATCCAATCGGGAAGCTAACCCATGAAAATCAGCTTCCCTACCCTTGCCCCAAAAGGTTTCAATTAGGTTTCAACTACCAATAAACATTTAATCACCTAGAACAGCCTGCCTAATTAATATACGATTAACACTCTAATCTCTGCCAAGCCAATCAATAATTTTTAATGACCTTTCCGTTGCCTGCCATCCTGGCAATTACATTGAAAAATGCTGACACAAAAACTGGACTCTCACATACGTTCAAGGTTCGGTTTGCTTTTCTTCCCGTTTCCTACTTCCTCTTTGCCCGTATTCTCTGATGTGTACTTTAATATAAACAACTTTTGGTGAACTAATGATGTCATAGAAGATCTTAGTCGAATAATCGTCCGAAAATATAGTCAACATTTTTTTTTTTTTTTTGTTTTTTTGGCCTTAGTAGCACAATCCAATCAAAACGATCGAATATCGTGTGACATCAAATTTAGTCTTTTAAATTGTGATGGATCTTATGCTTAAATTATTACAGAGGGACACGAATTTTCGTTGATTTTCTTGAACAGGATTTGCTGCTCTAGTGATGTAATGTGCACCTAATCTTGTAATTACCCATCAAGACGGAGTCAAAATAGCTGCCTATCAGAACACAACGAGACCACGAGTCACTTGGTCTAGGGCCGAGCTGATTGGGTTCTTAGTCTCAGGTATAAAGTTGAAGCCCCAGTCGACATGTACCAGAAAAACAAAAACTCAGTAAGTCCCAGTTGCTACAACAGAGGAAAATAGGGAGGGTTTCATGAGGAAATGATCAAATTTGATGATTGGTGAGTGCTGCCAGGCAGTCCTTCAAAAAAAAAAAAAAAAGAAAGAACCACAACTTAGCCCAAACCCATTCTAAATTGTTCATCTCATGCCCAACACATTGTATTAAGACCAGTTATCGGTGGTCCAAAAGAATACTGGCGAATGCACGAGAGGGGAAGGTCCAAAATCCCCAGCATGAGGAGGCTAGGCTGTGAAAATGCTAATGCTATAACTAAGAACCATCAGTTGATTTTCTAAATTCCTAATGACGCTTACAGCTTACAGGAGTTTTCTGTTTTGTTTCGGGTTATCAAGAATTAAAACTCACATTTTGTGAGAATTTAAGTCGTTACGCAAGAGTAAAGGTAGCAAAAGCCCACATAACCCAATTAACTTGAAATTGGATTCAATTCAATTCAATTTATAATAATTAAAAAAAATTAATAATTTGTAATTTGAATCACTCAAAATTGAAATAATTCAAAATTTGGACAACTCGAAAATTAATTGACCCAAAATTTGACTAACCTGAAATCCAATCAATTCAATTATAAAATTTAAAAGATTTAAAACTTTATATATATATACATACAATTTAATAAATTCAAATTTTAATATATTTGAAATCCGACTAATTTAAAATCTAATTATTAGAAATTAAAAATTAATAAATTTAAAATTCATCAACTATAACTTGAAATACTTAATACCCAAAAATTTTAAAATTCAAAATAATTTCACTTGAATTTAACTTGATTGATAGTTTGCCAATGGGTAATATAATTACCAAACGCTTCTAAGATAGCCCAAACGACGCCAATCCTACGTTTAGTACGTCCATTACAGAGGACAAATGGGCCCCTCAATCGGCCTTTGTTCCGTACTAAGTCCAACTGGGCCTGTCCCTGGCTGAAGCAAAGAAACGATGTCGTTTATCACAAACCCCACCAACAGGCTCTCAATAATATTAATGTATCACAAGCCCATTCTTATCTTGCTACTGTCTTGGGCAGGTCTATTCCCTTTTTTTTTTTTTTTATTAATTTCAAAAATCAGTCAGATTAATTAAATTTAAAATATTAACAAAATAAAATTTTAATTAAATAATAATAATAATATCATTTTATATGACCTAAAATCATGAGTATAACATATTAATAAAATATATATATATATATAACAAGTATCTATGACTTTAAAAAAGTCTCATGTACGTGAGAAGGTTCCCAACTGGTAATAATTTTAACTAATGAAGTTAAACTTGTTTTAATAGAAAGGTTTGGAATTTGAATTTTAATCAATCAGAGTTAAATATTTAGAAAACAAAACTCATAAGAAAAATTTAAAAATATTTATTTTCAACTTTATTGACTTTTATATTGTGTTTAGGAACAAGAAAAAAAAAAGAAAGGAAAAAATAGAGAGAAAATTGTTAATATTTTGTTTGAAAAATATTTTTTTTAAAAAAATTAAATTTTTTTCCTATCATTCAAATTTATTCAAGAAAATTATTAAATCTTTATCATTATTATTAAAAGATTATATTGTTCCTATTTATATATAATAATTTTATTAAGTAAAGTAAAATTGATATTTTTATATATATTATTTTATTTCTTTCACTTATCAATTTTTTTCAAACCATAAATTTTTATTTCTTTTTCTCTTATTACCCTTTACAAAACACAAGAGATGACGGTTAATTTTTTTGACCTTTAATTTTCCTCCCTTTTATCAAGAGAAAAAAAAAATTGTGTAATTGGCACTGCTTATAATTTAAATTTAAAACTTTCAATCATTTTTAAATAGAAAAAAAAAATCCAATATCATCGAGTTAATGCTCTTTGGTAAAATTTTTCCTATTATTTAGTTCACCATTAACAGCCACCGGGAGCCATGTGAAGGGAAAATAAACAAATAGGGTCAGAAGCATAAAAAATGAAACATCTTGTGTCCAAAATTGAAAAAATGAACAGTGTGCATAAGGTCTGCGCTTAAACCCTAAAAACCTCCGATATCTGAGCATCGCTATCCTGCGTCTCAAAGCCCCAAACCCGGAAAACCCTATAGCCGTCGGCCATGTCGTCTATCTCTCGCCTCCTCCGTCGCACGTTCGCCACGTTGGCTCAACCCTCCACGAGTTCCGCCACCGCCACCGCCACCGCCACCGTTCCCACTCGCGGCGCCAAAACACTCTGCAATGAGCTCAACAAAGAGCGCAATCTTAAGCGCGTTGTTGAGTTGTTCAAGAAATCATCGGAAAACGAGCGGTTCCGAACCAAAACCGGAATCTACGAAGAAATCACTCGCCGGCTTTTTACGGCCAGGCGATTTCGGTGGATCGAGGAAATCCTAGAGGATCAAAAAAAGTATAGAGACATTTCCAGAGAGGGTTTCAATGCACGCTTGATATCCCTGTACGGGAAATCGTGTATGTTCGATCATGCCCGGAAAGTGTTCGATGAAATGCCGGAGAGAAATTGCCATAGAACTGTGATGTCTTTCAATGCCCTATTGGCAGCTTGTGTTAATTCCAAGAATTTTGATATGGTTGATGGTTTGTTTAGGGAGTTGCCGGGGAAGCTGAAGATTGAACCCGATTTGATCTCGTATAATACCCTTATTAAGGCATTTTGTGAGATGGGTTCTTTTGATTCAGCATGTTCCGTGCTTGACGAGATGGAGAAGAAAGGTTTGCAGCCTGATATATATACGTTTAACACTCTTTCCAAAGGTTTTTATGAGAATGGAAGGTTTCTTGATGGGGAGAGAATTTGGGGTCAAATGGTGGGGAAGAATTTGATTCCTGATGTAAGGTGTTATAACTCGAAGTTGCTTGGATTGGCGCTGGGGAAGAGAGCAAAAGATGCCGTTGAGCTTCTTCAAGAAATGAGGAAAATGGGTATTAAACCTGATGTATATAGTTTTGATGCATTGATTAAAGGGTTTGTCAATGAGGAGAATTTGACTGATGCTAAGTATTGGTACAATGAGATAGGCATTAATGGTTTTACGCCTCATAAATCAACTTTTGTCACGTTGATTCCTTTTGTCTGTGAGAAGGGTGACTTCAGGCTTGCTTTTGAGCTTTCAAAGGATTGTTTTAAGAGGAAGCGTCTTGTTAGTGAGGCAGTCTTGCAAGGTGTGGTGGATGGTCTGGTTAAGGAGTCAAAGATTAAGGAAGCAGAGGAGCTTGTGCAGCTCAGTAGAAGCAATGGTTACCGCCGTTATAGGTTGAAGCTATCTTCAAATAAGTAGTGCAATAGCTTTCTGGTTCAGTTTGTGTTTTGAATGTTAAATCCTTAAAGGTAAAGCAAATGCTGTGAAGGGTTGTATTTTTCAGGGCTGCAGCAGTTGAACAATTGCTTTGTTGTTGTCATTAGTTCCTGTTTTGCTTGTTAAATCCTCAGGCTGCTTTCAGAGTTTAGTCAAGTATCACACCCGCACCTTGTCATTTAATGTTTCTCCTGGTAATTGATCCTGTCTGGCTGTCTTCTCTTGACAATAATAATTGGGTATAATTTCAGCATCTCTCTACATGTTGTTATTATCTCCTTAATATCAATGACCTCATGAATGCTCGTGTGAAAAGCTAAGCTAGATGATTTGCTTTGTCATACAGTTTATAGCATCATTTATTGCATACTATCATTTGTGCAGCTGTCGTGCTTGATGCATTTGGCTTAGTTGTCATCTTTTGTTGGATTTCTTCAGGGTATAGCCTGAAAATTATCTTCGCTTAAGGTTTTGTGGCCCAATTAGTGGGGTTTGGTCCTTTAGCTACCACATGCACGCAAACAAAAGTGCATGTGTCACATTGTTTTAACGTTTGGAAATTCCTTGACACATCAAAGCTTGTTTGACGCAATACTTTTGTGTTTGTCAACCCACCAATATACCGTGGCCGTTCCACACAAGTTCTCTTATGATTAACATGTTTTTGGTACATAAGACTCATCAAAGGCAAGCTAACAGATTTATAACATGTTTTGGGTACATAACAGGTTGATAACATTGTTCCACTGTAGTTTGCCTCTAATTAAGGATTGAAACAAAGTCTGCAAGATTATAAGGAACCAATCTATACGAGATCAGTTTCCAACTTCACATGCACAGTTACGTCAAGGAAATTTAATTGTGTGGAAATATTTTCAAAGAGCCCCGATTATATGTGTTTCTTAAGATCAGGGAGGCTATGATTCTCGTTGAAACCAAAATGGATTTGAAAAGAGGCATGCTTAGTTAAGCCGTTTCCATGTACCCGAAATCCTTTTTGGTAACATGTTTTCTGGCCGCATGGACCAACATCCCCGGATGCTCCTTCATGTAGCACTCCACATAAGATCCAGCGTAACCGTCTTGATCCTCTCCCTGCATTGAAAACGCTTGAATTAATGGGACTACATAGCCTGGCCTTCGTGCATGTACTATAGTTTTGGATCGATTGCATTTTAATGTGCTCAAAATACCGCATGATTTGCATTTGTGCACAACAACCAAAAGGCGAGCTTTGGTGTAACGTGAAGCGGAATGATTAATGGTTCACCTCGGAGCTGGCTAGATCATCCCAAAAGCGAAGAATGGTTGCCAACGACGATATAATGGCCGGCATGCCGTCCATGAGGTCCACGTTTTACTCTGTTGTGCCTTCACCCCAGAGAAAGAACGCGTGAACAAAAACCAAGGACCCGCCCTAGGTAATGATCCCATTATCTAAATGAACTTCAGCCCTCGGCAAGTTTGTTTCCAGAAGCAAACCATTATGCTTCTTGTAGAAACGCATTGCAAAGTGTTGCCCACTGTCACAGACAGAACATCTCGCATTGGTGATTCTAATTATAGGAATTTAAAGTTTAACAATATGGGGGCAGCTTGATTATGGTAACTTTGGTTATCAAGATAGCACTTTGTTCAATAGCCACACTAGCCACAATGACATTGCAATTATAATATCATATTTCTCTAAGTTATGTTATAATACAATAATTTTATTATTATTATTGTTGTTATAATATCATCTCCGGCTTGCAATACTATAGTGACAAATGCGTATATGCCGCTTTCTGTAGAGATTCCATAGGATTCCGGCCGTGATTCTTATAGACCTTAAGGCTAATTTCAGTTGTGGTGTCAAAGAGTGCCTTGAGGCATAACTTCATGTAGTCTGGAAGATGCTCAGCAATAGCGATGTCCCATCTGCAAAATTCACATGAAGAAACCTGATATTTAATGCTTGTGTTGTAATTTCAGGAGACCAAAAAAAAAAAAAAAATGTTTGCTGATCACAATCTAGTGATGTTGTGTGGTACAAAGAAAACACATACATGTTGACAGCATCTGTCAAGAGAGTAAGCTCATCGAGTGTACCACAAGGATCAAAGATACCATCTATAACTCTATATCTAAATTAATTTCAATTCAAATTTATAATTTTAATATATATAATTAAAATTATAAAAATTATTATTAAAAATAAAATTAATTTAATAAAATATATTTAATAAAATTAAAAAATAAAATTTTAATTTATATTTATAATTATAAATATAAATAAATATATCAATATATAATATTTTTATATTATAGAGTTTAAAAAAATGATAAGATATATATATATATATATAATAAAAAGATTATTTTTGTATTTAAAAAATACTAAATATATAATAATGACATATTAAGTAAATATTTTAATAATTTTATAAAATAAATTTTAAATAATATTTAATAATAAATTCAAACGAATAAAATTTATTATTATTCAAAACTGACTCATTTATTAAACAAATTGTGATATTAAGTTTACAACATACTTTTATACATATACATATAGTGTATATATATATATATATAGTATACAAATTTTTACGTTTTACATTAAGTTTACCAAATAACTTCTTTGTAGGCAATTATATATTGAATTATACATTAAGTGGACCGTCCACCAAACTGCTGGCTAAGATAGCCCTGGGAAACAACGCTGATCGCCTAACTTTGTAGATGAAGGCGTGGAACACGTGCGTAACTACAAACCATCGTGTTGTGGAACTTTGATTATATCATTCAAAAATACACTTCAGTTGTTAAAAAATAAAATTTTTATTTTTGTACTTTAGTTATATATATATATATATATTTTATAAAAATAAAAAATTATTTTTATTATGTAATTTATAATGTAATGTGTACCATACATATATACAACAAAAGTTTCCGTGATGTGAGTGACGGGAAAGAAAAAGGAAGAAGGACATCAACTGGTCCCATAACTTTGCTTATTTTCATTTGATCTATATATTTTCGCTTATTTGCATTTGCACTATGGAGCAAATGAATTAAAGGTCGTTCTTCTTTCGCCAGCCTAATCAACAGAAAGTTAAAGGAGTTCCAAGATAGGCCAAGTTATTTAATTGAATGTCATTGATATACATACAGAAAGTTATTATTATTATAAATAATAATAATAATAATAATAGTAATTTTAGGGCGGCAATTTTGCCACCAAATAATTTATTTTCTGAGTTTTTATAAAGAAATTGAACTTTAGCCGCAGAGAATTAGGGTCTGACTTAAATTTTTGGTTTTAGTTCATTTAATGGTTGAAACGATTTTGGCCCAAGTCAGCATAATGTTTTGACAGCACAGATGTATATCAGCCTAGCCCAACAATTGAACGGGTATAATGACAGCACACAAGCAAAGTTGAATACCAAGTTCCTTCTCGGACATGTCTAAGGTTTTGTTTGTCAGGGATTAGGATTGAGGCCTCGAGGCGGAAATTCAAGCAGTTGGGTCATTGATATTTTATCTATTCCACTACACAATTGAATGGGTGGACAAGAACCGTGTCCAGAGGAACGCTTTTGCCTTTGCCTTTTTCCACCAGGATTGACTTTTGTTTCGCTGGGAACAATGCTTGACGGGTGTTTTTCCCCGGAAACAACATATAATACCATTAACAACTTGGGTCAATGGATATGTAAAACAATTTTTTTTCTTTTTTTTTATGTTTATTAGGAAGTTAATTGGATTGTGAACCATACGATAACTTTCACATTCCCACAAATTTTCTTTTTCATAATTAAAATTTGAGACTTCAAAAATAGAAACTTAAATTTTTTATTACTGAAATATCCCTGAGGGACGTGTAAAACGGTTTAGGGGACACCAATGTTGCATACTTCATTTTATTGACAAAGGTTTGAGGACAATGCAGGAAGCCGGGAACCGGTTGGGGTATCCTGTTGGCACCTTTGCTTTCAATGATAGACCAAAACTAGGGTTGTAGGTGCTCAGTCTATGCCACTCGTAAATGACAACTAGGAATGGCCAGTCCCCTTAATGCACTTGTCAGTGGGCGAGTTTTCTGTAAATAATGAGCAATAAATATTCAAGCAACTAGATTTAGCTCAGCAGTTTAGCTTTGCTCCTTTTTCTCGCGTGTGTTCTGATTGAAACTTAATGATCCGGTACTTTCTGGGTCGTGCTGTCTTAATAGTAAAGCTTCAAAATAGCTTTTGAACGATCTTATTATAAGATAACGCATACAGCAAAGCTAGAGCATATCCAATCCACTGCCAGAAAAATATAAGGGGCAACCCTTGCAGCTCTGGTGAGAGCATCTGTTTATAAACAGAATTTCTCAACTCAGTAATCCCTTAGCCTTCACATACTCCACGGTCTGATCATAAATCTCTTCAATCCCATACTTGTAACTGAACCCCTCACCAACAAGCTTCTCCGAAGAGATGATCAACTTGGGTTTGGAAGGAAAGTCTCCAAAACTGTAATTGTCAGAGAACACAGTTAGGAAAGAATGAGCTTTTGAATTTATGAGGTCAGTCCATTGAGATAAATGAAGGAAAATTTCGAGTGTCATGGAATGCTGAGGCTAGTGGCTTACTCAGTCGAGACTTTATACTGAGGATATCTTTTGTTCAGGAACTTGGCAAGCTCAGGAACACTAGTATTAACATTGCAGCATATGTATCGACCAGAAGCAGATTCTTTTTCGGCTAAAAATATGTGGGCGCGACAAACATCCTCGACATGCACGATGGAGATCGATCCTGACAGCATTTGCATGCCTTTCATGGCATTCATGACGAATTCATTCCCTGCATCATTGTTGAATACAATCATATCAACTACCATCATTCTAAATAGAAAAGAATGTGCCACTGGATAACTCAAATTGGTATGCATTTCACGTCTATGCAGATTTACTACCTGTAATCGGTGCCGTGGCTAGGCCTATGCTGCTGGGAATATCTGGTGTGAGAGCATAACCAGTCATGAGTGTAGGAATGACAGTAATTAGATTGATGTTATTCTCTTGAGCAAACTTCCATGCTGCTTTCTCGGCTAATGTCTTTGAAACAGGATAACCCTGCATTTTCCATATGTTGTATCTTAGGATGTCTGCTGAAACTTATCTATCTAGTCAAATATGTTCAAAATAGGCAGATTATTTTCCTCAAGTGAAGGTGTAACAAGCTTAACAAGTGACACCATTGGGGTATACTGTTAATTACCCATGTTGGTGGCTTCTCAGAAGACAAGAACTCTACATCGGTCCAGTCCTTCTCATCCATGACCAAACCTGTCCCATTAAGCTTATTGATTGTCACAGCTGCAGCCGAGGATGTCAAGATGACCCTTTTAACTGACTTTGTTTTTGCACAGGTTTTCAAAACATTATGGACTCCTTGGACTGCTGGCTTGATCATCTCATTCTACAATCCTCAGCAAAAACATTGATATCAGAATCCAGAATTGACGGTTATTGTCAATTCTAAGAATGCAGTTCTAAAATTCTGTACCTCTGGATCCTCAGAAGCAAAATTAACTGGAGTTGCAACAAGGAAGACAAGGTCACAACCTCCTATGGGACCACTGAAACTTTCTTCATCGGTCAAGTCTGCTTTAAAAATGTTCAAGTCTCCCAAATCTTGCAGTGCTACGAGATGAGAGATCTTCTTCTGATTGTCTGCAAACGAAAATTAAATTATAAGACAACCTCCTAGACTTTGAAACAAGATTGCTAATTGTATCCGTAAAAATTTGAGAATCACCAAGGGCACCAATCTAAACCCTTCATGGCCTAATATATTGTACAGTATTTTACGACCTGTTGCATGACATGGTGCCCCGAGGCAATGGTAGCACAGAGTGGGGTTAGTCCGCCAAATAGTTCATACAAAAAGGCCATCATTTGGAAATCTAAAACGGAATGCTTAAAAACTATTGAGATTACTAGAATCTAGCCGCCAAGTACAATCAGCTCAAAATACTGTTGACTCATTCGGATTGATTAAATCGGGTTAGTCCACCATGAGTGATTAATCAACTTACAAAGAAATACAGCTCTTCTTCTGAGCTGCCATCACCATTTAGACAATTAAGGATATGCCGAGCAAATACCAACCTGGGTTTCTGACAGTGGTGTTAACGGCATAGCCCTTCTCAAGCAGCAGCTTGACCAGCAAAGATGCCACAAACCCACTTCCACCAATCACACATGCCTTCTTTTTCTGGGTCGATTCACTTGCCATGCTTTCCCAAAACCCAGAGAGGGTTATGCTTTTCCCTCAGAAGAGTATGTATGCAACTTTTTTTTTTTCTCTTTTTTTTCGTTTGCAAGGATTGATTGATTAAATGAGAGCTGCTAGGAAATTAAATTATGGTATAATGGTAGTTAATTTTCCATTGGTTATATAGACGTTATACTTCAGCTAATTCAAGATCTCGCGACTTTGTTGGAAGAAGGTGAGCACGTGGATGACTCCCACCTACGACTCAAAATTTCGAACAGCAGATGCTCTCTGCCTTTTAAAAATCGTTAATTATCCTTTTTTTCCTTACAAAAAAAATAAATAAATAAGACGTCGCATCAAAAAATATATATATATATTTAATAAAAATCTGTAATTATCTTTAAAATTATATAAAATAAGACTTATTTCTAGTTTGACTATAAATAAATTTTCTGATTATTAAATTAATTTAGTAGTTATTTATTTATTTTTAATTGGTTGTACTGATGCTTTTCTGATCGCTTGACCGCTTTTTCTCTCCTCCGCTTCAGGGCCAGAAGCAGCTTAGAACAAGAAAAAAAAAAACAAAAATGAAAATCAAAGTATAAAACAAGTGAAAATGGTAGTTACACTCTATATCAAGGTAATTATTTCGCGGCTCTTTTCTATGATAATGTTGATGTCATTTTGGATAGTAATGAAGTCTTGAATTATGATGTTAACCAAAAAAAAAAAAAAAAGAAACATACCTGACTTAATCATAAACTCAATAAAAGAAACAGAGCCCCTAAAATTATTGGTTTAATTGTCAAGTTATTTGTAAAATTATAGATTTAATTAAAAATATATAAATAATAATAATAAAAAAAAAGCTAACATATCCAGAAATTTCTAAAATAGTAAAAAGAAAAGGACTTATTTTTAATAATTTTTTCAAAAAGTAAGAAATTATAATACTTTTATGGATTCTGATTTATTAATTAAAATAAAGTGTTTATTAATTTATTTATAATTTTTATATTATATAAATTTATTTTCTTTTTTTTTTAATTTTAAATAATTTTTTATATAAAATTATGAGCGAATTACGCTAATAAAAAAACCGAGTCTCCGAGTTCATACAAACCCGGCCGAATTCGACCAAATTTTGATTGGACTGACTGCAAATTGGTCTGATAGTGTGGTCCAGCCCCAGTTGGATATCTAGATTACAGGGTTTTCGGTCGGACCAATCGGCCCGAGCCAAGTTTAATAACTCTGTTTTTTCTTTTAATATTTTGTAAGAATTACGAATTAAATCTTTAAGAATTTAATTTGAATTTGCCATTAAACCTTATAATTAGTGGTGAGTGTGACAACTTCCGTACAACGTCCTTGACACAACCCGAGAAGCTTGCTTGATACTGAGCAGATGCACGACTACCTACCAAATTAAGTGGGCAGATGCACGTTCTGTAAATTACATTGGTTATTTTATATATTCTAATAATTGAATATTTTACATTGGTATTTTTCTTTCTTTTTTTTTTTCTCTCTTTTTCTTATAAACTTATATTTATGATAATAATAATAATTATATATTCTATCTCGTAACATTATCTTTATTTTATTGACCCCACGGCGTTACAATTCTGAAGCTTATGAAATCCAAAGATCCAGGATAAATAAATAAATAAATAATTAATTAATTAATGAAAATGGCATACATGAGACCCAAAATGTAAAAGAGTGTTTGGTGGTCTCGTGCGAGATTTGGGGCAGGTCAACAACTCGACAACTAGAGTTCCTTCTCATATTATAAAAAATCTGTGACAGAGGCACCTCTGTTTTTTTTTTTTTTTTTTTTTTGAGCCAACACACCGGTGTTAGTTGAAGCAGTAAACGCAGAGCACTTTGTTATTCTATGAACCGGCTCTCCCAAAAATGGAAAAACGTAAGAATTCGATGTCAAAATTTGTGTCACTTAATTTTAATAATTAATTATAATTAATAATTAAAATTATTTGTTCAATGTATATGTCAATTTTGTTGCGGACCATAACCACATGCAAACAATTTGAATAATTATCAGGCAAGTGATACATCACTATGGTTAGCCAGTTTTATGTATTTATTTAAAGTGATTAAATAACTAGTAATTTATTATATATTTTCTTAAATCGATTCAATTTCAAATTTTTCTATTGATACTCGTTCAAATTGTTCTATTTATTATATATATATATATATATATATAATGGTTTAAATTCAAATTTAGTAAGAAAGATTTGACATTTTAGTTATTAAGTTAAATTGTATTTCTATTGTTTTATTTATTTTGCGTCAAATTGCTTTTTTATTTTAAAAAACAAAGATTAAATAATATTTTTTCAAAGAGTATAAGCTAAGGCAACATTAAATATGCATAATAAATAACATAAATAGCAACCAAACATTATGGTCTGACCTAATGTTCCAAAAAATAAATATAAACAAGAGGCCGCAGGGAGAATAAAGAAAAATTTAACTCATTTGCTGGCCTCAAGAAACGAACCTCAAGATATCCTGGCCAACAATTTGAACCTTTGGTAAGCCCAATTTCAGGAAGTTCTAAATGTTTTTTGATTTCCCTTTTGCGAAGTACTCATTCCGAACCAGAGGCAATCGTGAACACCCACGCACTCTTCAACAGGAGCGGAATTCTGAAAAATACACCTGCAAATATGTTCATGATGACATGAATGTAGACCCAGGACTGAGAAGGAACTTGTATGAGCAGCACCTTACATTCCCCGGTATGCCTGCTTATGATCTGCTTCTCAAATTATCGGACCCAATGCCTTGTGTTTCAACATCAGAATTGTTGGGATCATTGTTCCATGATAGCGTGAAGCGCGCAATTCTGGAACTTGTAGCAATAATCAAACAATTTGTTCACGATCCAAATGAAATGAGAACAACAAGAACGCGGACATTCGCTTGAATCCTTGATGGCGGATCAGTTTATGGACATCCAAATGAAAAACTGCCCGGAGTTAGTAAGTGTTATGGCGCATCTGTGTAGGTTGGTGTTCAAGGAGGAACAGCTGGAAATGGGAGGAACATTGTTCGTGGACATTGTTCATGTACAATTAGTTAATTTAACAAATGAGTACACAACAATAGACATGAAGTCCCTAGCCAAGTTTAGCAAGAACATCATCCAGGGTGGAAACGGTCTTGGCATAATACTTCTCTGCTTCTGGGGTGCTCTTAGTTTTTGCTGCATGATCCAGCTGCAACAAAATAAACAAACAAATTATACAAATAGATGATCACGAATTTTATTTGCAACAGACCACACCGAGAAGGGTTGTATGTACATGTTCCCAGCTTTTACCTCGCTGATGGTGTCAAAAAGCTTTCCAGTCAGTTCCTTGAGGGCTTTTTTCTCTTCTTTGGGTTTGGCAGATATGACAGTGTTGAGATCATATCGAAGATACTCAGCCTTGAGGCGAAGATCATTTTGAACATAGGGCCAAGCCTTCTTCTCTATTAGAGTCTTGACAGCAACAATGTCCTTAGCTGACTCCTTGGCCCTCGCTGCTGCCTCAGCTGGGGTGAGTGGCTGTATGTAAAACCTGTTCCTTAGTGGCAGGTCCAGGTCCCTTGGCTGGTCAGCGTTTAGGGTCCCAGCTACCAAAGAGAAACAATGATTTTTGTCATCATAGTAGAAAATTTCACACCATTTCTTCTTCTTATTATTATTTTTCTTCGCATACGAGGCTGATTGCGCCATGAGCTACACAACTCTAACATTCCGTTCCTAATATCAGAACCGAGACTTCCTTAAAAGAGAGGGGAGAAGAACATTTTCTCCGCATTTATTGAGAGCCCAACTGTCCCAGCATCGTCTCACTTGTATGGTTTCAGAAATGGATACAGCTTGAATGGAATTGCACAAGCATTAATCACTAACATAAAACAGAAGAATGTTCTGCAGCTGTGTCCGGTACGTGCTACTGATTTAGTCAGCATAGAAAAGAATAAACGCTAAAGCAATTGGTCTGCAGCAGAGTTAGCTGGCAAAGAAAACTCTTACAATGTCGAGCCATTATTAAGAGGCCAAAATTGATATATGTTTTGCGCTCTAAATGACATCTTGCAGAATAAGTTCATCCTAATTAGTTAGACAAATACATATGCGCATGTCATTGTCCAGGTTGTGCACTTCGATCGCAAGACATCCTGGTATGTTGGTCTGATACTAATTTTTGTAAAGTACAGAGAGTACCAGGCAAAGCCTCATCGAAAAAAAAAAACAAAAAGGCTCCATCGACAAGTTTCCAAATCCTATTTACGCAATAGAAAGGACACAAGATAGGAACTTGTACTACCGACTAAACTCTAAGATACGATCAAATCGGCTACATAGACAATTACGCATTGAACTATTCAAAGAAGGAAAAGATCATGGACAACTTACGGAGCCCACCGGACGGAGGGGGAGGTGGGCCAACCTTGATAGGGAGGGCACCCGCAAGCACGGCCTGAACAGATGACCCAGCAGCCAAACCGGCGGCAACAAGACCCAGAATGGCCCGGCGGCCGGTTTCAGGCTCATCTGCACCCACCTGCTGGGCTCTAACGACGGTGGTAACGGGCCGGGCGACTGCCACGCGGGCTGCGTTGCTAGGCCGTGGCACACTGGGCAAACTCAACCGGGTTGAGCCACCGAGCTGAAGGAGGAGGCTGCCTTCCAGGGCGGTGCCACGCAAGCCAGCCATTGAAGCCATTGTCTGCGCCATTGCTTTCTCTTCTTCCTGTATTCTCTCCAAAAACTGCCTGTGGCCGCAAGCACTATAACCACTTTTTCTTTCGTTGGATAATCTGGATATGATCTCCACCAATCGCTGCTCGCCACCTGTTTCCGTGATCCTCCGGCCTGAACTTTGGACGACCGGAATATTGACACGTGGACCCCAAAGATCCCAATGCTAGGCCCGCCGTCATTCTCTCAAAGTGGGCCTAACATGAACCCGGCCCAGAGAAGGCCCAAACATATGTCCAACGGTCACTTTTTTTTTTTTTTTTTTTGTGGTCCGCTGGAAGGTGAAAAAAATTAAAAAAAAAAAAAAAAGAAGCGCCTTTGGTCATTTCAAACGGATTCAAATTTCGTCTCCCCGCCCACGCCCGCACCGCTCTCTCTCTCTCTCTGTCTCTCTCTCTCTATCTGACGCTGCATTTCCTGGTGTAGCAGGAAGAGTGGAGAGAGATCCGATTCGGACATTCGGGTTTCGGATCATGACTTCTCGGAACCAGAACAGGCCGCCTCGGAGTCCTTCTGCGGTATGTCCTCCTGGTTGTTTATATGATGATGATTATTATTATTATTAGTTACCGTTTGTCTCATTTTCTCAAGCGATTTTCTTTTCGAGGGTTTAGTTTCCGAGAAAAGAAGAGAAAAAGAAAAAAGTAAGGGAAAGTTTCGGAGCGGGTGGTTTCTCTGTTGAATATTATGTTCCAAAGCGAAAAGAAAAGAATAATTAAGACAGCTTCTAAATTTTCTCGCCAGCCAAACACGGGAAACGTTTGATTTGAACTTTATGTTCTCTTTATGAGATTGCAAATTCCTTGTATTTTTGGCTCAGAATGATTGATTATTTTGCTTTGATTTTGAGTTTCAATGGGAGAGATTAGGGCTCCATTTTATTTATTTATTTATTTTTTCCTCACTTCTTCTTGGTTGATTGATATGGGTTTGTTTTGTAGAAGAAGGATGGTGTTGATGGCATCTCCTTCGACAAACGGAGAAGGATAGGGGCTGGAAGAACTGGGGCTCCGGCAGCCACGGATCGGAAACCATTTGGGTCGGTTAATAGAAAGCAGGATGTTGCAACTTCGAGCGAGATGTGCAGCACCGAGGGTTCGGAGTGCAGCACTATTGACTTCAGCAAAGAAGAAGTGGATGTATTGGTGAATGAGAGGCCTAAAATGAAGAAGTTTGATCACAAGGTTTTATTTATTTTCATGATTTTTCTATTGGGTTCTTCTTAATTTTTGTTGGGTTATTATTATTATTATTGTTATTTTTTTTTTTTGAAAGATTTAGGATTAATTTTGATCGGTTTGGCAGGGTAATTTGGAGTTAGTGAGTGAATACAATGCTAGGCTGAAGCTTTGCATTAAATGGTTCCAGAGAAGAGATGAAGGCCATTTAGAACAAGAAGAAAGGCTTCGATCTGCTTTGGAAATTTCAGAGAAAAAATGTACTGATACTGGTAATTATAATTTTTGCGGCTACATTGCAATTGATTTATCTTCACAAAACTTGTTACGCTTAGCCAGAAGTTAATTCCATTCTCCAAATTTAATAGACGTGCGAATCATTTCTGTTCTGAAATTTTATGACAGTGAGAATCAATGACATGGAATTATACAAAATGAGTACAGAAACAGAATGTAAGCCTTGTATGGGCTCCGTGTGGGATGTTGTGATGCTTCGTGCATTTTCTCTTTCAGATATACTTGTTTTATTTGTTTATTCTTTTTGCTCCCGTTCTTTGCTCTATTCAAAACTGGGGTTACATTTTAGTTTGTAAATGGACAGAATTATGCTATGTGAAGTAGAACAGAGAGTTAAATGTAGATTCATTTCTATGCTTTTAGAGACAGAGATGAAAAGTAAGGAGGAGAAGTTTAGTACCTCTATTTCAGAGTTGAAGGCAGAAAATGCTTTTTTGCAGAACAAACTTGCTAAAGAAGAAGCAGAAAAACTGGTAACCATATTCATTCATATTGTACAATATAATACCCTGTGTGTTTTTTCTGCTTAACTTTTCATATGTTTGCTCTATTGACTCCTATTTTGTGGTATAATAACAAGGATGCAATTTCTTGTCATAAACAAGAAAAGGAAGCTCGGATTGCTGTAGAGAATCTACGGGCATCTCTCTCACTGGAGCTTGAAAAGGCTCAACAGGACATATTGGCAGCCAAACATAGGGTATTATATTCTTTGTAATTTATAACTTGACTTTTAAAAAATATGGTGCTCTTGTAGGGGTTAAAAAAAAAAAAGGCGTCTCTCAAATTCTGGTTTGATATTTACTTGCATCATGTGTTGAAATCTGCAGGCTTCCTCTCTTGATGATATGTACAAGCAATTACAAGAGTACAATTCAAGTCTACAGCAGTACAACAGCAAGCTGCACTCTGAACTTGAGACAGCTCGTGATTCACTCAAACGAGTTGAAAAGGAGAAATCAACTATAGTCGTAAATCTCAGCACATTAAGGGGCCACTATAATTCGTTGCAGGAGCAGTTAACTTTATCTAGAGTGAGTGTATGGAGTTATGCAAATTTAAAGCATATTATCCTTGTTGTTGCCTGAGATGAACATGTCGCTGGTGTACTTACCGAAAGATGGTAGGTTCTAACTGGTCTTCTTTAACAAAACTTTTAGGCTTCTCAAGATGAGGCTGTGAGTCAGAAAGAATCAATAGCAAATGAGGTTAGATGCCTCCGAGCAGAGTTACAGCAAGTGAGAGATGATCGTGATCACCGTGTATCAGAGGTGCAGGCTCTAGCATCTGATATAGCGAAGTACAAAGAGAGTACTGGTAAAACATTTTCTGAGCTGGATCACATGATGGCAAAGACAAAAGCTTTGGAGGTTTGTTTGCTACTTCCATAAAATTCATTTGTTTACAGCATAGAAAGCTTTCCTAGAGTCCTTTTGTTGCAGGAGATGTGTTCTTCTCAAAGGGAGCAAATATGTTTGTTGGAGCATCAACTAGTTGCTGCAAATGAGAAATTAAAGGTGATGCTTAAGTTGTTTTGATTGTGGGAAGCATAAATTACTTTTGATGCTTTGTGCCATAGTTTTGACCATGCTCATACGTGCATTAGGTATCATATATTTTGTTCCCTCATTGGACGTTTGCAAGTTTTTCTTCAGGTGGCTGATTTATCCACTGCAGAAACTAGGACAGAGTATGAAGAGCAAAGGAGAACCCTATGGGAATTACAGGAGCGTCTTGCTGACAAAGAACATCAATTAGTGGAAGGAGAAAAGTTAAGGAAAAAATTGCACAATACTATACTGGTAATTCTATTTTCCTAACTTAATATTAATTTGTAGAACCATCATGATGACAAGGACTTTTGCTAATGAAGCTAATTTTTCTGTTAGACATCATCACTTGTGAGGCTGAGCTCATACTCAAGATGTATGATATTGCAGGAACTAAAGGGCAACATACGAGTTTTCTGCAGAGTGCGCCCCTTGTTACCAGATGAAGGTGCTGGAGCAGAAGCACCAGTCATAACTTATCCCACCGCAACAGAATCTCTTGGCCGTGGCATTGACTTGATGCAAAGTGGTATGGGTGTCTTTCTGTGCCAGCAATCGTAGTTTGTTTGAAAATGTTCCACTTTTTTTTTTTTTTTCTAAATGTTCTATTTGTATTCTTTATCGAAACAAGGAATTCTATTGTGGATACACATTCTTTGAGTTGTGGCCCACTGACCTCTGAAATTCTGGTTAGGAAACATTTATACTGGCAAAAGAAACTCATTTACACTAATGCAATGGTCTCACAGGCCTCTGAGATCATGGTTGGGGAATGCCTATACGAGCAAAAGCGGCTCATTTACTAATTCAATGCTATTTATTAGCAGGGCAGAAATATCCTTTCACATTTGACAAGGTATTTAGTCACGATGCTTCTCAGCAGGATGTTTTTGTAGAGATATCACAGTTGGTACAGAGTGCTCTTGATGGTTATAAGGTGATTCCATTTGGGCTATCTCTTTTCCTTATAACTGGATTGCATGCCTTAGTGACCAATTTTGATATTTTTCTTTTGGCAGGTTTGCATATTTGCTTATGGTCAGACAGGTTCGGGAAAAACCTATACCATGATGGGTAGGCCAGAGGCTCCAGAGCAGAAAGGATTGATACCTCGCTCTCTAGAACAGATATTTCAATCTAGTCAGTGTCTCTTGGCTCAAGGTTGGAAGTACAAAATGCAGGTAATTTTGTTTAGCTTTACATCTTCATATTCTCAAACTGCTATGTACCCTTAACATTTATTCATTTTGGAAATTCATAGGCCTCAATGCTGGAAATTTACAATGAAACCATCCGTGATTTGCTGACAAGTAAATTGAGTAGTACAGACAACGGAGTCCCTGGGAAACAGTACACAATTAAACATGATGCAAATGGAAATACACATGTCTCTGACCTGACAATTGTTGATGTTTGTAGCATACAAGAGATTTCCTCACTTTTAAGTCAGGCTGCACAAAGCAGGTAGATACATTAGTACCATCTATATGTTGGGATGCTTTGTCTCTTATGTTTTGCAGCTATGTTATGGTACTTTGTGGTTATGAATGTTACAGAAATGCAAGACTTGCTGCAAAACCTTTATAATGTACATTAACGTCCCACATAAAATTTTTGGTCCTGTTTTCAATGTCCAGATAGTTGGGCAAGTTAATTCACTTTCGAACCTTGCTCTCCAGGTCTGTAGGTAGGACACAAATGAATGAACAGTCATCAAGAAGTCATTTTGTGTTTACATTGCGAATATCTGGAGTAAATGAGGTAGGAATCCTTGTAGTTCAAGGCTGTCCTCACACATGAGTTTGTGGTCTCCTTGATTTTTGTAATGATTCTCTTTCCTGTTGCTAGGGTACTGAACAACAAGTACAGGGTGTTCTTAACCTCATTGATCTTGCTGGAAGTGAGCGACTCTCCAGGAGTGGCTCAACTGGCGATAGGCTAAAGGAAACACAGGTATCTTTGTTTTGAGTGGGAAATGCAAATTATGCATTTGTTCTGATGCAGCTGAACTAACATTTTCTTTCTAAACCAGGCCATAAATAAAAGCCTATCATCGTTGAGTGATGTTATATTTGCCTTAGCAAAGAAGGAAGATCATGTTCCCTTCAGGAACTCAAAATTAACGTATCTTCTCCAGGTGATGTTATTGTTTGAAGTTCTTTCCAACCCTTTTGCATGGATGCTGTTTTCAACCAAGACAATTGGTTTTTCAATCGGGAAAAGGTACCCTTACTATTATCCATTCCATGAACAGCCTTGTCTAGGTGGGGACTCCAAGACATTGATGTTTGCCAACATATCACCGGATCCCTCTTCAGTTGGTGAATCACTGTGCTCCCTTCGGTTTGCTGCCAGAGTAAATGCTTGCGAAATTGGAATTCCTCGACGCCAAATGATATCGAGGCCAGCAGATTCCCGCTTGAGTTATGGCTGATTCCTAGCCAACAGTTACCATTTGTAGCAGAATGACCATTATTTGCGAGAAAGATGACTCTGCAATGGGTTTGTACAATAGAGCGCTGCAAGTTTGGGTTGTTTGTAGATGAAAGCCTTCGGGGCTACTAATTTCTGTTCTTATAATTATGATCTTGCTTTGGTTTGGCTCCTTATATTAAGGGAGATGTATGCTTGTTGATATGGCCATTGAATGTTAGAAGTTCAATTGGTGAACACAAGCACAGAAGAGAGCTGTATCCCTCTACTAGTTTTAATCTTGTCTAGATTTTCTCATTAATGATGGTTATGTTGGGATTGTAGCTTTCTTTTAATCAAGAATATGGGGTTTTGGTTTCTAGATTTTTTTTCTTATCTTTAGTTTATGTCAACATGGATATGTATTTTTTGTATAAAACATAAACGGATGCTTGCTGAGTAAGACTACGGATCATGTTAATTTCTGAAGCGCTAAAACAGCTTCTCTAAGTAGCGGCACTTGACTTTTATTCCGAACGGCAAATACATAAATAATTGATTTTAAATTTTTATAATTGAGTTGTTAATATTTTTATATTCTTATTTAAATTTTATATTTTTAAAATTTATCTTAAATTGATATTTTAAATAAAAAGTAGTCAAATTACTAATAATTATTATTTAGTCAAACGGAGAATTTGTAATTGTTTTTATTAAAAAATTAATTTAAAATAAAATTAAAAAGTATAAAAATTTATAATTAATTTTTCTTATACTTTTTATTCACAATCCGATTCAATTTATTTAGAATTTAATGTATTTGAAATTTGAAATATTAAACATGTAATATAACTTTAAAAATGATATCTAAAATGTGAAATAATTAATATTGTAAGTAATTTAATATTTAAGTAATTAAAATATATTTTAATTTTACTCAATTTTACCCCGCAGCAAATTTGATTAAATAGTTAGTTTAAAATAGTACTTTATCTAATTCATAATAATTCCAAAAAAAAAAAAACAAAAAAGAAACCCAATAACTTGAAAAATTAACCTAATTCTTTTTTTAACAACCTAAATCTCCAATGATTGGATGGAATGATTCACACCGACACAACTCAGAACACGTCCGACCTGACCTGTTTGCCACCTTTTAACCCATACTCAAAAAAATAAAAATAATAAAAAAATAAATAAATAAATAAATAAATAAATAAATATATATATATATATATATATATATATATATATAACAAAAATAATCCATTTTGCACAATCGAAATAATGAATGGAAATTATAAAGAGCTTGTCCAGATCAAGGGACTGTGTCGCATTGAAATACGCATTTTAGCTCTTATCTTTGGCCTAACGTACGACTGAGTTGTCTCCAAAAGACTATTTATTGAAATGTACAGTATACACTCACTTATTAAATCTAAGTTTTTCTATAATCAAACAAATCAGGGCGTTGTTGATAATTCGAGTTAAAATCAAACGCCAATAGCATCTCTGTGTCAACTCCTAGCGTACGTGTGAAGCATGTGAATTGATTGAGACCTACTTGTGGGAAGCCTACACATGTGACAAACTCACATCAAAAATTCACTTTTTCTGAACAGTTTGAAGATAGGATCAAGAAGAAATATCAATACATTTATGAGAAATTTTTTTATTGATGCAATCTCTTAACCTAAATAGATCTAAAATATTTTTTATTTAGGTACAAAAAATAGGATCAAGGTGATTTTTAATTGGACTATTTTAAAATAAAAATTATATTAATTTACATATTTTAAATAGTTTTTTTAATTTAAATATAATTTTTTAATAACTTATTACTTAAATTATATAAATTAAGTAAAAATACTCAAAATTTAAATAATAATATAATTCAAATTTAATAATTATTCAAATCATTCAAATTTAAATAACAATAATAATAATTGTTCAAATAAATTATATTGTTATATAAATTTTGAGTATTTTTACTCAATTTATATAATATTTGAACAATTATTCAAATCATCTGTTTTTAATTTAAATATAATTTATTTATTTTAAAATTTAAGTAATTTATTATTTAAATTATAAACAATATATAAAAAGACTTTAATTAAAATAATATTATGATTTATTTAAATAATTACTTACATCAGATTTTTTTATTTAAATATAACCTATTTTTATCTTTTTTTTTTAAATCTTAAATAACTTGTTACTTAAATTATACAAATTTTATAAAAAATTTTAAATTTAAATAATATTACGATTTATTGAAATAATTATTTAAATTAAATAATTTATTAAAACTTTTTTTAAAAATTTTTGCTAAAATTAAAAAATTTATTATAAATTATGTTAGCAAATTAAATTTAAATTATATTATAATTTATTTACATAATTATTTGATAAAAAATAGTATTGTAAAAAAATTCATTTAATTTTTTAATAAATTATAAATTCATTAACTTACACTAAAATTTAAAAAATTAATAATAATATCATTATTTTTTATTTTATCTATTTATTTACTAATTTTATTTTAAAAAAAATTACGATACTTTGGAGTAAACTTAACAATCACCAATAATGGAAAGGAAATTGGCATGTTAATATCCGAAGATGATCAATGATACAAAAGTGGGCCCAACTGTTTAGCCATTGACACTTTTCCTGTAAGTTTGGTTTACCTGGTGCTGCAAGGAAAACCAGCAGCGGTAGCGTCCAGATTCCCAAAACCGCACGCAAAAGCCAGAGTCAGAGGAGACAAAAAGAAGAAGAAGAAGAAGAAGACGAAGGAGAAAGAACAAGCAGAAGAAAAGAGGTCATGGAGAGACAAGAGCAGCAAACTAAGTCAAGAGTTGTGACTATTGACTCAGTGGAGTCATGGGACTTCCACGTTTCCCAAGCCACCAATCAGGGCCGCGCCGTAAGTTTTTTAACTCCACCCCACAATTTTCATATCGGAGGCCTATGTGCTTTCCTTTGTTCATGTGATGTTTGTAGCAAATAGCTCTTATTTGGACAAAAGGCAACCCTTTGGCAACTTTCTCAATCTGGGTGGTGCTGCAACAAAACTGAAGTCACTCTTTTGATATGGATTTGTAAGAAAGATCACATTTTTGCTTATGATTTCTTTTTTCTCTTGGATGAAAATGTAAGGAGATTTCTTTGTGGTTATTGGTTTTTGAAGGAGTTTCAATTCAGACATTTCATTCAGGTTGAATTGTCCTTTATTAATGTTGTTTTTGCTTGTGTTGGAATTTTGTAGATTTTTGTGCACTTTACTGCTTCGTGGTGTATGCCTTCTGTAGCTATGAATCCATTTTTTGAAGAATTGGCCACGGCTTATCCGGCAGTACTGTTTCTCAGAGTCGATGTTGATGATGTTAAGGTAATTCGATCTTGAACGACAGTAGCTTTTTTTTTTTTTTTTTTTTCCTTCTTTCTAGTTATAGACCTAATTATCCGTGCAATGTGACATTACATGTGGATTGTAATTTCTCGCTCTGGGAATCTATGCTGCACGTGTATCTTGATATTGTATATCGCTATGGTGGAGATTTGATAGAAGCATCTTTACAAGAATATGAGTTGGCCTGTTCTTTACGGCTCTTCCAGCCCGATTTCCTTTTTGAGGTTGAGGATAAGGATCCTATTATTCATTGATTAGCTTACCATTGTATCATCTTCCTTGGTATTATATGTATTGGCAGCTTAGAGAATTTTGTGCCTGGAGGCCACCATTCCAGCAGTTTCAAAGTAGTTATCCAATGAGTCTGTACCCACAGCACTACTGTTGACTAGGTCAGGCAAGTTAGATTCCATGAACTAGAGGGGCAAGGACGTTGCTGGAGAAAACTGGATGAAATCTGAATTACAAATAGGGTATTCGTTCACTCAAATTCTCCACCAAAAGTCGGTGTAAACATGCAATGCCTTAAATTCTATCTGTACATTCAATAATTTAGCTACATCATTAAATTTCTCAAACTCTGATTTATCTGACCTGTTGGACCCTTTGGCTTCAGCAGGTGAAAAATTGGTTTAGCGTAAGAAGATTTTTAAGTTGCAAATGATAACTCTGTAGCTTCTGGTTCAATGAATAACTCATGTTCCCTGGTATGAGTCATTCCTTGTTTGAAACTGTTAATCATATTTTTCAAGCTTTCATGGTGCTTTCACTTTCCCTTGTTGGCACCTTTTGCTTGCTTCTCAGTTGAGCAGTAAACTTCACGTTTTGCAGTGAGATTGTCGCATTTTCCTGTCCCTAGATACTCTTTTGTTTGGTTGGGGGCCTTTTAGTTGATCACAACTGTTTGCTTAAATTGTGCAACTTTATGAGGTACTCGGCATAGCTTATGATTGAATGGCTTCTTTTCTATCTGACGCTTATTGTCAATATCTGAATTATTGTTCAGGTCTTTAGTGTACTAGATTTATGAAGGAGTTAACTGGCTTACTCAAATAGATGCCTAATAAATGAACTTGACTTTTTACATGACTTAATGCTTTTAAGTTATTGACTTGATGTGCTCTCATGACTGGAACTGGGCTGAAGTGCTTTTATAATCTTAGTTCAAAGGAGTGGCTTTGATATTCTCAGTCATCATGTGGGCTGTGCAAACAAAAAAAAAAAAAAAAAAAAAGATTTTTGAATGCTAGATCTCGTTATATTCAGGTGATTATGACCATCTAATTGAGACTCCTTAACAGTGTAGAGTGTGTTTATGTGCATGCTAGCTTATGCTTCTGTAGGATATGTCTTCTTCTGCCAAACTTGACAAGTTTCTTAGAATATGTTGTCATTGTCATCTTATAAAGGGAGGGCTTCCGCATTGATATTTGATGTTGGATTAGGCATTGATATTAAGCTCTCGTGATTTTGAAGAAAGGGGTTTTGTGTATTTTGCATAGGAGGTAGCTGCTAAAATGGAAGTTAAGGCCATGCCCACGTTTGTGCTAATGAAGGAGGGTGCTCAAGTTGACAAGCTAGTGGGTGCCAATCCGGAAGAGATAAGGAAGAGGATTGATGGTTTTGTTCAGTCCATCAGTGTATATGTTGCCTAGCGCGTGTTCGTGCGTGTGATGTTCCATGTTTCAAAATTTGTGAAATATGTTGTTGCTGTGACGGTCCAGCCTTTGATACAGCCGTGGAAAATGGGGTCGGTGACTTAGCTTGTCAATGTGATTTGGCTGTATTCTTAAACTGTATTTAACTATTTGGTTTGGTATTTCTATGAAGGGCAAGCTTTGGTCCGATGATAGATTACTCCGTTAAGACATGAATGCAAGAGGCTTGAGTGTGTATTACTTCCATTAGGATTTTGACTCCTCGATTGGTCTTTTTTCCTCCTTTTTTCTCTTTTCTTTTCGGTATGGTGAGCAACTCAAGATGCTCTCAAGACGTTATCAAATGAGGGGTTGAATGCTTATTTGAAGAGGAATTTACATTTTGTAAATGTTTTTCCCCCAACCTCAGTAACTCGTTTTGCTCCGCGACCATGTTTGCTCGCTAATGTGAAGCCATGCATCCTACATATTGTTTCTTTTAAGCGTCGTCCATATGATAACTAATTTGACTCCACAAGCTTATCGTAAAACCTCTCACAAAGGACCAGACTTGTCTTTTTACAAGTTGAGTATAATTTTGATTCTTTCGGAGGTTTACAATGACATTCAGACAGCTTTTTTTTAAAAAAAAAAAATAGTGAAAACTCAACAAGCATGCTAATTATTAATCAGTGTGTATATATAGATATATCCAAATTGAATGATCTTAAAAATTAATACAGAATCACCAAAACCAACTAAATGTATGTCTGATCACGAAAAGATTACAAAAATCATTACATAATCAATTACAAAGATTATCAAGATTATAAACAATCATAAAGATCATAAAATTTCTGCGAAGACAACAAAAAATTATCAGGATGGTAAAGACTACGCGTTAACTTCGACAACAAGCTTAAAGCACGACAATTATGAAGCCCAGTTGGGACTTTTGTTATGTCATTCTCCAACCTTTCCTTGTTTTGGTGGCATGGTGGGCTACTTAATGACTGTGGATGGGCATGGGAGAGTCCTATTCCCTTTAAAAACGCAAAAAAACAGGGCAGGAGGAGAGGGGTCCATGAGTGAACTAATTAGGATTAGGATGTAATTTAGACCGTTAATCACAATTTAATATTATAATTTATTTTAATTGTTATAATGATAATTAACTATCGTAGTGGAATTTGGGCCATCCTATCTATCTACTACTGATTTTTTGTAACTACAACAAACGATCATTTGCATCCTACTTAAACCCCGCAAAAAGATTCCTACTTTTTGGCATTTGCCATAATGTGGATGCTTTCATTTCCGGTTCCCTCATGTGCTAACCAACCAAACCGAGTTTCACTCCTACGTGCACTTGTTTCCGCGTCTTTTTTACTACCAGCCTGGGGTGTTGGTTCGATTCATGCCGGAATCTTGAAATTCAGCCGGGGAAGCGGCGGAGATGGGGTCACTGGACGAAAATGCCAATTGGTTCTTTGACCATGGGTTGATAGATGACGTTCTTCCCGTCCCTGGTGTTGATCTCCACGCTCTGGACCCTCCTGCCCCACTGTGCTCTTCCTCTTCCCATTCTTTAACCAATACAGCCTCCTCCAGGCGGTTTCCCGCTGCAAAGTTTTCTACTTTTTAGCTGTCTCTGATTGATGGATCGTATTACTGTAACATTAGATTTTATTTGGTGTGCTACACTCTCATTCTCCCTGATTGTTGGTATAAAGCTTGCAATTCTGGTGCATGTTTAGTTGCATTAGGTTTATGTATTGGTTTAGCAGTACATTCACTGTCACTTCTGTTTGTGTAAAATTTTGGATCTAATTTGGCTTGAGGGTTCTATCTATAGACACCAAAATTACTTTCTTAGGAACCCCATAACTGGAGATATGAGTTCTCCGCGGTATTTGAATGGTGATTAACTTTAATAACTTATTATAATGCCACCTGCTTCAGTTTGTCATTTTTGTTTTGTGTTCAGCTGGGGGAAGGATTGGGATTCTTTTGTCTCTATTCGTCTTCATTGATTGGAAAATATTCCTTGGACACTGGCTTGGCACGCCACATGTGTATGTCTGTGTTTAAGTGTTAAGGAAAACCTAAGGTTAGAATTTGCTATAATTAAGTGAGATTTGGACTTTTTCTGTGGGGAAATCTATGGATAGTGTTATTGAGTACAACTACAGCATGGGATGACTCAAATATATGCTTGTAACTTCTGAAAATGCTGATTCAATGGTAGGGGTCTTTTTGCATAGCCCCTTTGGTTGTTGTTGTAAAGCCATAGCCATTTGAGGATTTCTGCTGAGTTCTTTCCAGGACAAACGGGAATTTAAAAAGGAAAAAGCTCAGGCGTCTTATTTGCATGTCTAAAATATTTGTGCATATATCTCATGTTCAAGTTTTTTCATTCTTCTCTCTATGCTAGTGGCCTCTCTTTCTCTCTCTCTCTCTCTCTCTCTCACCTCTCTTTCTTCAGCATTCAGTTTGATGACTCATTGGATAATTCAGATGGCTTGAAGGAAAATGGATCTCAGAAATGGTACACAGCTGCTCATTTTAATACTTTCTATACATTGAAACTGAGAATTCCAAGGGTTAATGCTTTGATTTTTAGTTTAAAAGGATAATTGTATCTTTCTACTCTTCAATTGATAAGCATGCTGCTGCTGGTTTGACTGTCTTAGTATTTCTTGCTACTCATTTCTTGAGTTTCTCTCTTTTTCATTTTGGTTAAGTACTTAATTTCCTTTCTACATTAACATTCACATTTCAGGTTGAGGCCTGGATCAGGCAATACCCCTGGCCCTGGTTTGAAAGTGTGTAGGGAGAAGATATGGAGGGATAGGCTGAATGACAGGCATGCTTCAGTCCCCCTCTGAGTTATCTCTCTCTCTCTCTCTGTCTCTCTCTCTCCCTCTCATATGCTTAGTTTTGCATTGCTTCCAGGTTCATGGAGTTAAGTGCTCTTCTGGATCCTGGAAGGTCTCCCAAACTGGACAAATCTGCTATGCTGGTTGATGCTGTTGGCATAGTGAGTCATGCGATGAAGCTCAGAAGCTGAAGACATCAAATGAGAGTCTATGGCATAAGATCAATGAATTGAAGGTTTGCCTGGGTTTTTATAGTTTCTTGTTAAACGTACTCTCAGAGAACATCTACTGTTTGTGTTATAAAGAGGAAACTGGAGTTCACTAGTCGTTTTTGTTGAGTAAGCTTAATACTTGCTGGCTGAGAAGAATGAGCCATGTGATGAGAAGCAGAGGCTAGGTGGAGAAGTTAAACATGGAGAAGCAAGTAACAGACTTGAGTGCTCCTCAGCACCATCTGCTGCACCCTCTGACATTCCCAGCTCCATTTTCTGCACCAGTTTTGGGCAAAAAGCTGGTGCCCTTTGTTGGCTACCCTGGAATTTTTATGTAGCAGTTCATGCCACCATCAGCTGTTAATATCTCACAAGATGATAACCTACACCCTCCGGTTGCTTGATTTTGAAGTTGTTCAATTTTGGGCCTGCAGTCCTTTGCTCTTGAATGCCTTCATTGACTTTTCTTCATCCTCTAGCTTTTTACAATCCACCCTTGTTTTACAAAAAGGTTATTTCTACAACTTGAACCTATGACTTCTAGGTCATAATGGACTAATCTTATCATTATACCAAAGCTAGAGCAATGTAGATTGGAAGAATTTTTGGGGTAAGGGGAGTAACCTTTGAAATTTGGAATTCCCATCAATTGCTGCGATAGCTTGTAATTTTCGTTAAGCTTATCTGATCATTCTGTTGAGCTCTGTTTTCACTAAAAATTGATATCCCAGATGAAAAGTTACTTATGCCAACATTGGGTTTCAAAACTCATGGCACAAAGCAAGAACATCTAATAATCTCTACCTCTCTCTTTAATTCACATTTGGCCAAATCTCGGTTATACAGAGAAAAACGGCCTATGAGATTGCTTTCAGCAGGGCATTTTGAACCCCATGTTGGTCCCAGATTTGTAATCCCTCCAGACATCAAGAGCCCCAAAGCTGGTCATGAGAACAGTACTCAAAGCCATTACAATACTAACTGAGAATACAATCAGGGAAGCCCTACCATAATCTTGTATGGCTTTTTGTACTACAAGCAATCCTAAAAGTGAACCAGCGAAACAAATGAGAGCAAAAATGGCAGCAGTCTGCGTATTCTCCATGCCAACCAATAAGTACTGTAACGCTGACATGGAAGAAGAAAAGAAAACCATGAATGAACAAGTTGCTGCAGTAACCTGCACAATGAGGTAAGATAAAATGAGCTTTTGGGTTGCATTACATACACCAATCTGCATTCAAACTCAGCAGTCTACCTCAGGTGCAATTCCAACTTGAAGAAGAAGTGGGCTGATAAGCATTCCACCTCCAACGCCAAAAACTCCACCCAATATACCAGCTAAGAGGGCCATCGCTGGGAATATAAGCTTGTTCGAGGCTCTACAGCTTGTCAAGTCTCCTTTATCCTTCACACGGAAGTTGGTATTTTAGAAAATTTTTGTCCTCAGAAGCATTAGACATCAAAACTGAATAATAGCCAGAGATATGTTATGCCAATCACCTGCAGGTTGGTGGTCCGATTTCGGCTGTTCTCTTCTCTAAGTAGGATCCATGTTGTGAAAATAATGGCAACAGGAATTTGAAGCGATGAGATAAGCCAATATCCTATTCCACATTGCTGCATCGGTATAATACCCTGCACATATTCTGAAAGGTTCACGCTTGTGGAATCATGCCATCAAACAGAAATATAGGTGAAAAATGGTCCCGTTAGCATCATGCTGTATTTATATACTTCTGGTTATCCTCTAATGATTCCTTTCTGGTTGTCCAAATTGAAGAATATTTAAGAAAAAGAATTGATATAAACCTCCAAAGTTTCCCATCTAAAGTTACTTGCGGAAAAGACAAGGACTTAAATTGTGATCTGTGATAGCAATTGTGACTGCAACATCACATGAATTCAAGTTGCAACCATGTAAGCTGCAATTGATGCCACTTTAATCACGATGACTACACTTGACCCCACCCATAGTGTCGCCTTCAACCTATTATTCAAATCGTTACAATAGATTTTCGACATATTTGGATAGTGTCTACACACAAGGTCGTGTCATTTCAAAGGCAAGTGGATATCCCCTTGGCCAGACGATGGGAATAACTCCACCACTAAAGTTCTTTTCTCCAATAATCTTATGCAGTCCGCGAAAGGTGCACTATACAGTACAAGTGCTTGCCATGAAGCCGAATAGCAAATGACATTTATGGGGAGATTTTCTGCAAAAAAATCGGCATCTATGGGACTGTTCTATCATACTGACCTCCAAACCATCATAATCACTAAAAATCTAAATAGTTTGGCTCAGCAATCTTCAATTTGATAAAGAAGAATACATCTTCAAAGAGGCAATTGGAAAAGAAAGAATCCACACCTTTCCGTATCGATTGCCACGAATAAGGTAGAGAACAGAGAAGGAGAACCAGACCAGAAGCAAAACCGCAAGTTTCATCCACGGAAATGCCACGTTGCTATTGACTTCCCCACGCAAAAGAGGCTCCTCGGTGCTCTTGAACACTTCACTTTCATCCCCAGGCCCGTCTGTAACCAACCCATTCCTCCTTGCCAGTTCTGATTCCAATCTCCAACAGAAAAGACCAGTCTTGCAAGTCTTGAAAGTAGACCAAGCAAGAAAAACAGCGAACAATACTGTGATCAGCCACTCTGGGAAAACAAGATTGCATATTACACCAACACTAACTCCCAGCAACATGCATGGCTCTGACAGGAGTGCAATATCGTAGTCCACCAGGGTCTTGCCACCAAACCTGGCAATTGGGGCGAACAAGTAGCAAATGACATTAGCAACGGACCCACCTGTCACCATAAAAGCTGAGAAACTTGATGCTGTTTTGAGGTCTAGGCCTGCCACAATAGTCAGTATTGGAATGAAGAGTCCTCCACCACCAATGCCACCTGCACTGGATATAGAAGCGGCTACGAAGCAGAAAAGTCCTGCTAGCACCACACCAGCTGCTACTTCCAATTTTGTTCCTTGAAGTTGTATCTGATAGTTACTCCACTGATCAGTTTTGTTAGGAAACAGATCATTCTTCAGGATATTTGAGATGGGTTGTGCTTGTTTTACATTGGATTGGCTTAAGGCCATAGAAATGGTGAGGGAGAGTGTCATCCATATCAGGATGAGGCAGAGAGTCCTCATCTGCTTGGAGTTCCTATTGGAGTTGGAGGTGTGTCAGATGGGCTGGAGTTCTCTGTGACGTTGAAGATGTGCCAGATGGTGTCTTGTAGGTGTCAATATATGGGGGAAGCATCTTCCGTAATTAGCGATGAAAAAGACAAAAAGAGAAAAAAGAACCTACTGATAAAAATATATATTCTGGTTAAAAAAAAAATCAAAAATTTCAATTTTAATTTCGATGGAACAAGTACTATTGTAATACAGTGGGCGCAAATATGACAGCCAACCATAATTCAGATCCTTTCCCCAACAATTTAGGGAGCTTCATTTCTTAGTGAATTTTGCGGAGAGAGCATATGTGTTGTCAGGAATGCATTCCGAAAGAACCTAAAGGCGTTTGATACGAGGCTTTTGCTATAATTTCATTTTAAAAAAATTTGTATTTTACATATTCTTTTTTTAGCACAAAAATAGTCCTAAGATGTACAAAATACTCTCAAATCCAAACTAAATGTCGAGTAATTATTTGGACTGACTTGAGAATAATAATTCACATTATATATATTAAAATATAGTAAAAATATACTTTAACTATCATTGGCTAAGCCTCGGGGAAACAATACAAAAGATGCATCTCTCTCGTTCTATTCTCAAGTTTATAATATTAAAAAAGATGGCATTAAGAATTAACAAATTGTAAAAGAAATATATATATATATATTAAAGAATTTTTTTTCCGGCTGAAATTTTTAAAATCAACACCGTGTACTGATGGGCTTAAACACAACAAAATGTCCAGTCCCAAAATTCAGTATTAAAAAAAAAAAAATATATATATATATATATATATATATTCCCTCTTGTTAATAAATTAAAAAAAAAAAAGCCTTTTTCTTGTATTTAAATTAAAAAATGAGAGCAAATTTGGAAACCAACCTACGAGTAAGAATGCTAGAATGAATCATAGATTGGAAGGGTGACGAATTCCTATATTTTACATGTAATTCATCTTGTCTTCTGGGCTGCAATAATGGGTGGATTGGGAAGAGTGGAGATAAGGGAAGCCGGCATTTGTTCACTTCTAATTACCTCCTTGTTTTCTAGTTATTATTTTATCTTACTTTAGTTAATATGTTATTGATCAATTTGACTCTGAACCAAAACCTTACGCATTGTTGCCGACACAGTACATTCATTGGCATCACAATCCAGATAAGAGAATCTATAGTAAATTAATACATACTCTACTTGAATGTTGCACGATCAGGTCCCTTATTCTTATACATAATCTAAACTGCTTCATCATATCCTCATCCCCTTCATCCTTGATGGTTCAAAATGCCTCTCAGTCGTTTAATTCTCCCCTAGTTTCTCAGAGGGTAACTCTGATTAAAACTTTTAGAATCCACACGTGAACTTCTGTCATTTGTCATGCATAATTGTAAAATTTTTGGTGTTAATCAGAACCCTTTGTTGCGTTTACCGCTTCCAGTTCTTTTCATCAGTACATGGGGAATATGCTACATAGAATTATGCAAGCAAGCCCATGGATTAAGCTCCACATGAGCAAAGACATGATGTAAAACCGCAGGTTTACCAATGGGAAAACGACTTGAAGAGGTTCAGACAAGAAAGCAATAAGAAAGTGGGGCTTGACTGATTTCTTTCTTTTTTAACTCTTTTATTTTCATAAATGAGAAAGCAGTGGAATTTCGCATTCCCACGTCGAAGTATTGCACCGTTCATACCACACAGGGAGTTGGTTTAAACTAAACCCACAGAGGAATAAATTTCGTGATACTCAATTAAACTCACTTACCTCTCTAAAATTTGTGTAAGATCAAACATAACTTCGACTAACTGGTTTCTCAAGAAATGT
Source organism: Bruguiera parviflora (assembly GCA_019804595.1). NCBI lineage: Eukaryota > Viridiplantae > Streptophyta > Magnoliopsida > Malpighiales > Rhizophoraceae > Bruguiera > Bruguiera parviflora. Next base: position 6,342,226 of record CM034060.1, read on the forward strand.
ACTTCAATGGTCTATAATGCTCCACTAAAATAAAAATAAATTGGCAGCAGCTAGCCAACTGAGCAAAAACATTCAGTGCACCTATTGCTCACTTGCTCCAAGGGGCAGTCAGTACTCTACTTAGACAACCAAGACAAGGTTTAGAAAGAGGAAGTGCACTACTTGTGACTTGTGACTTGTAAGTTAAGTTGAGGGAGAATATCTAATCCAAAATTTTATAGATTAGAAGGATTGTTAAAAGTCTAAAAAAAATTATAATTTCACTTGTTAAGTATTATATGAATTATTTAAAAATGATATTAAATTATTCAATAATTTTTATTTTTTAATTAAATATTTTTGTAATTAATTATTAAAATATTTATTTATTTAAATTACTATATTTTCTTAGTTAGTAAAATTATTTTAATTATAAATAAATAAAAATATTTAAAAATTGAATTATTCAAATAAATAAACTATTTTAGTAAAATTATTAATTTTACCACAATTTTTTTCTTTGATTTTCTTAGACTTAATTGAATATTAATTTTATTTTTACTAAATGTTTCATTAAATAATATCAAATAAAGTCTTACTTATTTTGATGACAGCACGAGATGAAGGGAATGACAACCATCTTGTTGACAAAGATTAGGGGATGTAAATCATTTAGTTAACCATCCGTGGCTAAAAGGTGGTATTACAAAATCTTGGCTAAAGGTTTGATCGATTGGAAAGTGAATTTGATGTCATTAGAAATTGACTCAAAACTCTTTAAATGGGAGGTGCAAACAGAAATCAAAGAGATAAAAGAAATCAAGTTAGAGATTTTGCTCGTGATTAGTCTCTCGCCCAACTAATCCCTTTAAATCTGTATAAACGTCAAATTTATGCAGTAGATTCTAATGAAAAAACAAATTTGCGTATGCATAAAACTTATGCAATAGATTTTGATGATGAAGACGACGATTATGATGTGCACCTAGATTATACCAATAATGATAGCCCTGTTGTCTTAGAAGCTTAAAAGAATTTCAGTTAAAAATAGATATTTTTTTCTTTAATGATAAATTAAATATTGAAAGTTTTATGGATTAGTTAGTTGAAGTCAAAAGGTTTTTTTGATTATATGAAGGTACTCGAGGAACAAAAGGTCAAATCAGTAGCTTGTCGGTTAAAATTAGAAGTCTTTACTTAGTAAGAATGAATAAAAGATCGAAGGAGAAGAGGAAGGAAAGCTTTAGTTAGAAACTAATGTAAAATAAAATTAAAAAAAATTAAGGAGAGTGTTCCTTCCTCAATATTATGAATATATCTTTTTTCAAAAATATCAATATTGCAACTAAGGTAATTCATTAATTCAAGAATATTCAACAAAATTTTTTAGACTATCTAAGCTTAATAACCTAATGGAATAAAAGAGTCAGCAAGTCTTAAGATATCTTGATTAATTGAAACTAACTATCTAATATGAAATCAGAGTTCAAATGTTATTAAATATATTTAAGTTTAGAAATATAACATTGAAAATTAAGATGATGCTACAAGAAACAAACAAGGTTGTGTCTTCTTGTAAGTTTTATGTTGATACAAACCAACTTGTTGTAGAGAAAGAAAAACCAAAGGCCCAAGCCAATTAAAAAAGTTATCTAGAATGTTAATCTTTATGAGAAATTTATACCTAGCAAGTGTTTAAACTGTAATGTGGTAGGTCATTATTTTAGTGATTGCTTATGTAAAAAGACAGTAAATGTAGAGCAAGAAAGGGTGGATAGAGTCGAAGATGATAAAGTTTATCACTACCAAAATGGTGAGGAATATGAGTATAAGGATGATAGGTTCATGTATATGGTAAGAAAGTTAATGCTAATTCCTAAGTAAAAGAATGATACCTAAAAAAATAAGTTATTTCATACTACATATATAATCAATAATAAATTTTTTAATTTAATTATTGATAGTGGTAATCAAGAAATTATTATTGGGATAAAAATTATTAAGAAATTACAGTTATCAGTAGAAAAGTACCCAAATCAATATATTATTGGGTGGATTAAAATAGTTGGAGAAATTTGAGTAACAGAGTGATGTAAGGTTCCTTTCTCAATTAACCAGTACACAAACAAGAATTACTATAATGTTGTAGATATCGATACTTGCCACCTGTTGTTCGAGCAACCTTAATGATTTGACATTAACGTTTAACACTTAAGTCAAAAGAATATCTATAAATTTAAGAAGAATGAGATAAAATATACATTATTGCCTATAAAAGGAGGTCTCAAACCAATACTTGTCTAGTGGAGAGAAGAACTTTTCTAATAGTTACCCATTCAAGTATAAAATTGTGGTTACCATCAAAGAAGTGAAAGAAGTTCATGTGTTAATGGTGAAAGGTGAAATAGTTGACACTCTAAATACAAAGATTTCAAAAACAATCAAGCCATTTTAAAAGGAATTTAATGACATTATATTGGATGAGTTATCAAATGGGTTGTCATTGATATGTGACATCTAACATTAGATTGATTTAGTTTTTGGAGCTAATCTCCTTAACCTACCCATATTATCAAATGAGTCCCAAAGAGAGTGGGATCTTGAGAGAAAAGGTAAAGGAGTTGTTACCAAAAGGATATATCAAAAAGAGCTTAAACTCATATACAATACTAGTCTTATTAACTCCAAAGAAAGATGACAGTTGGTGAATATGTGTTGATAGTCATATAATCAATAAAATCACTATTGGATAAAGTTTTCAATTCCCAAGCTGAATGACATGTTATATTAATTAAATGGATTTAAGATATTTTCAAAGTTTGATCTTAGAAGTGGCTATTATCAGATTAGGATCAAATTTAAAGACAAGTGGAAAATTATATTCAAACCTTGAAATGGTATTTACAAATGGTTAGTGATGTCATTTAATCCCTCTAATGATCCTTACACCTTTATGAGATTGACAAACCAAGTACTAAACCCTTTCATCAATAAGTTTGTAGTTGTATACTTTAACGATATTCTTATTTATAATTGATTAATGAAGGATCATATTTGACATTTAAGAAAAAGTGTTAATGGTGTTACAAAAAAATAAGTTGTATATGAATTTAAAGAAGTGTGGTTTCACAATTGACAAGCTACTCCTTCTAGGATAGATACTGTATTCAACTCTAATGGCATCTAGGTTAACAAAAAGAAAGTATGGATAATTTGAAATTGGCTTATGCCTAAAATTGTAGGTAATGTGTAATGTTTTCATATCTTAGTAACCATTTATCAAAAATTCATCTACAATTTTAATATAATTATAACCCCTATTATTGAGTGTTTAAAGAAAGACAAGTTTTAATAAGGAGAGGAAGTAGACCAACATTTTGCTCTCATTAAGGAAAAATCATATATTACTTTAATGTTAGCCCCACCAAACTTTAATAAGCTATTTGGAGTGGAATGTGATGTTAGCCAAATTAAATTTAGTGCTATTCTTTCTTAAGAAAAAAGACCTATTACATATTTTAATGAGAAACTTAATGATACTTGACAAAAAAGGTTAACATATGACAAGGAATTTTATACAGCTGTAAGGGCTTTGAAACATTGGGAATATTACTTAGTAAGCCTTAAAGTATTTCCACAATAGCAAATAAATTAGTAGTGATATGTATGTAAGGTTGACCAATTCCTTACAAAATTTTTCTTTCAAATTATTTCACAAATTTGAGTTATTAAACTAAGGTTATTGATACTTTAAGTAAGAGAGTATCACTGTTAATTACATTAAATGGTAAGATTGTGAGTTTTGAATCTTTTCATGAATTATATAAGTACAATGAGTACTTTGAAATAATTTGGAAAAAGTGTATTTAAAGGTAGCCTACAAATAATTTTTATATCCATGATAGCTATTTGATGCAAGGAAATTAATTTTGTATTCCTCAATCTTCCTTGAGGGAGAAAATTGTTTATGATTTACATAGAGATGGTCTTACAAGTCATCTCAGGCATGACAAGACAATTGCTACTATCTAAGAGTAATATTATTTGCCACAATTCAAGAAAGATGTTGACAAATTTGTCCAGTGGTGATATATTTGCTAGATAATTAAGGGTTTGTTTTAAAATACTAGGCTTTATCTACCTTTACTTGTTCCTAATAATATTTAGGAAGATTTGTCCATATATTTTATTTTAAACTTACCCTATATCTAATATGATATAGATTCTATATTTGTTATTATTAATAGATTTTTAAAAATAGATCACTTTATTCCTTGCAAAAAGACTTATAATATCTCTAGTGTAACTCAATTATTCTTTAAAAAGGTGGTATGTTTACATAGAGTGCCCAAATCCATCACCTCTAATTATGATATCAAGTTTCTCAGTCACTTCTAAATCACTCTATGAAAACTACATAATTCACCTGTAAAATTCAATAATATAGTTCACCCCAAATAAATGATTAAATTGAGCTACTCACAAGGCATTGGGTAATTTTATTTGAAGTACTTTTAGAAACAAACCAAAGTAATAAGATTTTGCCTTAACTTAGGCAAAATTTGCCTATAATAGTGTTTTTTACAGTACTATAAAAAAGTCTTTTTTTTATTATTTATACTAAATGTTCATATATTTTGAATTTAGTCAAACTTATGGAAACACTATATCTTAGCATTCCGCTCAAATTAAGGTAAAACAAAATTTAGAAATTATCAACAATAAGCACAAAAGAGCTATAAATAAATAAATATTGAAATAATAAGTTATTTTGAGAAAGTGACATGGTAAGTGTGTTTCTTCACAAAGAATAATTTCTCATTAGTTCTTACAACAAGCTTTAGTTTGAGAAATATAATCCTTATTAAGTGTTGAAGAAAATTAATGTCAATATTTATGTAATTAATCAACCTAAGAAATAGGAGATTTCTAAGACCTTTAATGTTATAAATATTTAACCATTTTATTACATTGACGAACCTCTTTATTCACAATTTAACTTAAACTCAAAGTTGAGTTTTTTTCAATTGAATTAAATATTAATTTTATCTTTATTAAATATTGTGTCGTAATCTCTACACCAAAAAAATGCCACATTGAATAAAGCAAGCAAGCCGATAGATTAAGCTCTGTGTGAGCAAGGACATGACGTAAAACCGCAGGGAAAACGACTCGAAGAGGTTCAGACAAGAGAGCAACAAGGAAGTGGGGCTTGGCTGATTTTTATTTTTTATTTTTTTGGCATAAATGGAAACGCAGTAGTACCCCACATTCTTGCATTAAAATATTGCATTAGTCTGACCACACGGTAAGTTGGGTTTTCTGGACTAAATACATTGAAAAACAAATTTTATAGTATTTAATTAAAATTACTAATTTTTTATAAAAATATGTAAAATCAAGCATAACTTTAACTAATTAATTTCTCAAAAAAATGTATTTTAATGGCCCCTAATGCTCCACTAAACTAAAATTAAATTGGCAACGGCTAGCCAGATGAGTAAAAACATTCCGTTGCCCCTGTTGCTCACTTGCTCAAATGGGCAGTCAGTAATCTACTTAGATACCCAATAAAAGGTTTAGAAAAAGGAAGTGCACCAGACATGATGTAAAACTGCAAGTTTAACACAGGCATGCGCAATCAATGTGAAAAACGACTTGAAGAGGTTCAGACAAGGAAGCAATAAGAAGTGCGGCTTGGCTGATTTTTATTTTTTTATTTTTTAAGATAAGCAACAGAATAAAGAGAATATTTTATAATTTTATCAAAAAATATTCTGTTAATCGCATCATACGATGAATTAGACAATTTTAGGTTGATTTGATAAAAAAAAAATAAATTTAATACTCAATTAAGATCACTAATTTTTGTTGAAAATTATGTAAAATCAAATATAACGTTGGTTAAGCAATTTCTGAAGAAATGTACTTCAAGGATCTGTAATGCTCCACTAAACTAAAAGTTAATTGGGCATGTTTAAAAACATTCAGTGCACCAATTGCCAACTTGCTGTAATGGGCATTCGGTAGTCTACTTAGACACTCAAGAAATGGTTTGGGAAAAGGACGTGTGCACTACTTGTAATCTACAAGTGTAATTTAAGACAAACATCTATCCAACCAATGCACGCGAGACAAGAAAGACATGAGTATTGGTGACAACGTCGTCATTGCAGAGACACACCACTTAAATACAAGTCAACATCTTTTAAATTGTAATTATTAATTATAACACATTAAAAAAAATATAAGGGACTCAGAATTGTGACGTGTGCTTTCTGTCAGGCAAAGTCGGGCTCCCCTTCAAATTACTCTCCCTGATCTTCTAGATAATTTTCACTGTAACAGGATCCATTTATAAGGGACTGAGAATACGAGCCAGATTAAGGCTGAAAAGATTTATAATAATTACATTTCAAACTAAATTTAATTTATAATAAAATAAAATAAAGAAAACAAATTTATATGACCAATGTTAATTGCATTTGAGATTAAAATTTTGTGATTATTGTAGAATGGTACGTGTAACAATAATGCTCCCAATTTGACGGATACATTTAAAAAATTGGTGGGCAAAAGCGAATTACTTGTTGTGATGATTATAATAATCACAATAACAACCTAATGACCCGGTGATTGTGGTTTCTGATCTTTACAGAATACAAGTGTCAGTTGATCTAGACACCATCTGACCGTCAACAACTAAAAAAAAAAACAAAAGAAAAGGAAATTAAATGGACCAGAGTCCACGGAATTTATTTATTTATTTTGTTATTGCTATAATTTAATCCATCTCACTTGGACGTGTCTCATATTTGCAACATCAAACAGGCCCTCAAGCTCTCATAGGCATACTTTAACATCAGCCCTTTCGTAAGTACAACTTTCCTTCGGCTATTCTTTTTCAAATTATATCTCAAGGGTTGCATTCAGTATATCTGAATGGACCTTTGGTCAGATGGTAGTGTGAGAACGAGTTGAATTTCGAGTATCGAAACCTCAATTACCGAAAACAAGAAGTGTAGATACACAATATGTAAGACCAGACAGAATGTGATGGGACATGGCAAGACTACAAATATAGTCGTTTTATTTTACAACAATTATTACAGGGGATAGTCTCACCGTGTGAGCATACTCCTTTGGTAGAACAATCTAATCAAAAGTAACCACATCATCGTTTGAGAGGGGAGGGATGAGAGTTAATTGCTTTGATATGTTTGAGTAAATTTCCAACGATGTGGATATTTTCTATATTTGGAATTTAATTGTATTGTCTCACTAAATCAGCGAATTAACACGATTGTGCTCTCTAATTACACTTTTTATTCTATGTTTGGTTGAGAAAAGATAACTGGGAAATAGCTTCAAGCCACGAAAATGAAATATAAAAACATTAAAAAAAAAAAAAAGAAGAGAGTAGTGCTGTTTCTTTAAAAAATAAAAATAAAAACGGCAGTGTTATATTTTATGCACAATAAATAACTTCCTAGGAAACAAAAGAACAAGTTGTTTTAATTTCAGCTTTTTGTATGGACGATTGCCAACATACGCATCTGGGGGCAAGCTGACTTCAATTTTATAATGTTAATAGTAAGATTCATCTAATGTACAATCCAAATGCATAGGATAAATGGTTGACTTCACCGCAAAGTTGCTAACTTCCATTGTCTGGTACTCTTGACCAGGACTTCCGTATAAAATGAAGGACGTGGTGGCAACTTCACGAGCTCTTCACCTTGCCTAGTCCTAGATTCTTCGGGAGATGCTGTTTGTTGTAACAACTTTAATCTTGCTGTGTAGGTCTTGCCATGCTGATGTTAATGTGCTCGTTGGTTTCCAATGTTCAGGTTCTGATAGTGCCACATTGGACAGTGGACACCAAGCTAATTTCAACAATCTGCTCATTTCACTCACTGCAAATGGACCTATGCACAATGGCTTCTACACAACCACAGCTGGACATGGCAACAACAAGATTTATGGCCTTACACAATGCAGAGGTGACCTATGCACAAAGCAGAGGTTACACAATGCAACAACAAGATGCGTTAAGAATTCTACCATGGTTCGTGGCTCTGCAAATAGATAATATAGTACGATTTGGTTAAGGTGGTGTTTACTGCACTATTTGAATGTTAGCTTGTTGGGTGCATTGGATCAGTCTACAATGGCCAAGGCCAATGATACTGATCCAAATGTGGTCTCATAGGGACAGGACTTCATGTCCCGGTTTGCATCTAAGGCTCCAAACCAGCCCTTAATGGGAAGAGGTATGGAATGGCTCAATGCACGAGAGATATCAGCAAGAGTGACTGCAGCAAGTGCTTGGTTGATTAAATGACAATCTTTAGAACCACTTTTGGGAACAAAAGAGGGTGCGAGATTTATGGGTCTAGTTGTAGCATGTGGTACCGTGACTCCCAGTTCTATTTTAACCATACCATTCCTGCGAATGAAGGTTTGTAACTTCAATTCCTCTGGTTAGATCCTTTTCATATCACGGTTAATCATAGTAATTAGAATTGCCTTATGTTACTTGACAACAGGTACTATGAGATATTCACCACGTCAAGTTGCAACTGGCATCATTTTTGCAGTGCTGGCATTTCTTGCAACTTTCTAGCCATTGACAGGTTTGTTCTGGTCGGTGAGAATTGCAAATAGAGATTTTCTACTGGCATATTTCATCTTCAAAATTTTCGTTAAATATGATGATAGCTGTCAACTAGTTGTCATAGAGCACATAAGGGTTAAAGTTTAGAACAGATTTGTTAATTGGGAAAGAGTTCATGTTTGAGGTTTACATACCATTTTTCAGTATGTCATATTCTTTTAGCCGTTTCCTCATTACATATTCAAGGAATTTCAGGTCTCTTTCCTTGTTTTATTAGAAAAAAACATTCCTAGAATTTCATGAATGACTGCAGCAATGTCCATTTAGTCTTTTTTGGGAGATGACAACAATTTGCAAGCAACTTGTTCACGAGATGATTATAGGTAATTGGGAAGCAAAAGCGTTAAGGAAAGGAATGTGTCCGGCTGGTTGGTAATGTTATTCCCAATAGATTGAATTTCTTATGAGCAGACATGCCGGTGTGGCTATTCCAATTGGCATGATCTGTATGCAATTCGGATAAAAGAAAAAAAAAAAAAAAGGCAATTGCAGATGGAGTTCATATCCAAGATTCATATAGTATTCTTAGTGAATGAACCATACCCAGACCAAAATGCGATCGGATGAAGCTGAAAGATGCAGCTAAAGTCAAGTAGAAAGATACAAGTATTGCAGGCAGATACGCTTTAAGCCAGCAGGGCATGAGACAGAAATCTCAGGAGAAACTGGACAAAGATTGCTAAGTCGAACTTCTATTTGAAATGGAGCTGCCAGAGCCGAAACCAAAGCATGAAAATGCAAGAGATGAAGCAGAATGAGGCATACATGGACTAGTATCTAGAAGAATTCATAGTATTTGGCCTAAAATTCCTACGTTACTGTCAGTAGTATTTCAACACACTGAAACATTGCTATCTAAAAAATGTGTGCTTGAGTCAAAATTTCTCAGTTAGCTAAAAAAATAAAATAAAAATTAAGAAAGATTTAATCAATCTCTGACCTAGAAGCAGTTGTAGATTGATCTGAAATAAGAAAGCAGTTGTAGCGATAAATCTATTCACGGAGTACGGTGCTGTTGTTAGTCGAGGAAGGTTCACTGATTTACTCCCAAGCATGAGAACAACTGTTGACATTGCGGGCCTTTCTGCAGGATCATCTTGAACACATAACAGTGCAGTATGGATCCATCTCAAAGCCTCACCTCTTGGACAATCATCAACTACAATTCCGTCTATCAACTCTTCTCCTCTGCCTTCATTGCACAGTTGCCAGGCCTGTTTCAATGGGTTCACTATCAGAAAAGAAATACTGAAGTAAAAATATCCAGAGAAAGGTCAGGTAAAATGAATGTCCTACGTGTAGTAGAAGGCTGGGGGCATTATCCGGGCTAAAGAAACCTCTATTCTTTTTACCACTAACGATTTCTAGCACAAGGATTCCAAAGCTGTAAACATCTGATTTAATTGAAATCAGACCCTCCAGTGCATATTCTGGCGCCATGTAACCACTGTTCAAGGAACAAAAGAACCACAGCGTGCTTCATGTAAAGTTACTTGCAGAAAGTCA
>CM034060.1:6357560-6428118 GCA_019804595.1 Bruguiera parviflora
CCTCCTTCCCCAAGCTTATTTGCACTAGAGAAGTTGTTTGTAGCTGCCAGTATAGTTTTGAGATGAAAGTAATGCATGTCTCCACCATCGTCATGGTCCGGTAAACACATTCCTGCCCCCGTCAAGCGCTGGCCATTCGAGCTGTCTGCATTCGTTAACAGAATTTCCCCGCTTCTTTCCCCCGCTTTGAAAAAATGTAATATTAGATGAGAGTGGCAGTTTTATAACGTGCAATTAAGTTTACTTACCAGGATGCCTTCCTCTCTTCCTGTACAAATATGAATAATACCCCAATCCAAAGAGTGCTCCAATTAACACCGCTGATGCTGCTGATGCAATGATTGCAACCTTTGTTGCATTGTTTCCTCCCTTTCCTCCTGCCATGTATGATACAATTACTAAATTATTAGTCAACAACACACAAAAAAGAAAAATTTCTTTTCTATATTAAATATTATCAAAACATAAATTTAATTAATATAAAATAAACAATCTATACTCTTCCTAAAAAAATAGAAAAAAAAATCAATTTATTCAAAAATGGTTTAGGAATTGGCTGGTGGGTTTAGTTGAGCCTAAAAATGTGAACAAATCAAGGGCAAAAGAAAGACTGGCATGCACCCCTCAATTCACCAATTTTATGCAAGCAAGAAAAGACTGCAGGAAACCATCTTTGAACTTTATGCAAGAGATGATTTGAGATGACAATCTAACAGCCCAAGAACCGAAATTCCATCTTCTTTGACTAACCAATATGGGGCGCTGGCGGTGGAGCCACTGGCACAGGCGGTGGTGGGGTTGCTGGCAGCTTATAGAATTGATATTCCTCGTACCTTATATAGCAGCTAGGGCCCAGAACTCTCCAGCCTACCCTCCCTGAATAACGCTGTTTGGCAATATCATTTAATTGTGCCAAACATGAGCTACAACCCGTACTGTTTATATCTCTAGTACACTGCCCCAAAGCATATCTATGCTGAGTCCCATTAACTGTTGCTGAATCATTTGTTCCAAACATCATTTCTGTGTAAGGAACATAACTTATCAGAGTGTATGCTAATCCCAGAGCACCATAATTAGGATCATCTGGAGAAGAAGTGTTCTGGGTGTTTATCAAGGCCACCCACGGTGTGGTCTCGGCAACTCCAAAGAAATTGGCATTGGAGTAACGCAGCAAGCAAGTATCGTACCATATGATGGCAGTTATATTTGAAGAGCATCGTCGTCGGATGTCCTGAGCAGCAGACTTAACGCAGTCCCCGCAGTCACTATTGGAAATGTCACCGCGGCAAAGGTAGAGGCTGTAAATACCATTAGATGCATTTGTGTGGAAGCTGTTGTTGAGGGAGGCCGTGGAGGATAAAGAACTCAAGATGGCAGCAAGGTTTGATTGATAATTAGCACTGACAGTGTCGTTGGCTCGGCCTGAACAGAAGTGGTAACTGTAAATAGGCCGGCAATCTCTGAAGCTAACCATGCGCAGGAAAACAATCGTGATCAAAGGCAGAAGAAAGGGTGTGGATTTGTGGAAAGGAAGCATCTTTCTGCCAAGCCCTCGATCACAGGAGTAGATGACCGACATTGCATTGGGCCAAGTAAAGCCGAGCTTTTCTTAATTGTTTGGTCATTGGCGGCGGAGTGTGAAGACTTTTGTGTAATACGATGAATCGATGCAGCCACAAGTCTTGACCGGACCTTCTCATTTTCTTCAAGGCCTCCCTGATTATTTTTGTGTGAGGCTGCGTATCAGACCAAGCCAATCACTTCTTGTTCCTTGGCACTGTGCTGCTCTGACAGCTTCTTCTGTCAACCGACACATTTGCAAACACGGAACCGCCGCCTTGTATTGTAATGATTATTAAACATATTTGCGATATTCATTTATCAATGCGATCATATATTTAACAAAAAAGTTATAAATATATAATTAATAATTATAATAATATAATATTTAAATCAAAATTCAGATACATTAAATTTATAACGTGCATCGAGACTTTAGTTTGAAGATGCACCCAAAAAGTGTCAGATTCTTTAAATTAGAACCTTCCAACTTCGAGGACTTTTCCGTACCCATTTGGAACCAATGGATTAAAAACTTGTACTATTGATACTATTTTCGGGATTCTAAGAGGATTTTATTAGCCAGTACCTTTCCCAATCCCATGATTTAAAAAACATGGGTGTCAACGACAGAAAAAATGTTCTAATGGCTTATTTTTACTATGGTTACAATTTGAAGAATTTAATTCATTTTGATTCTTTTAAATCCTACTTGTTGGATATTTTTATCATATATGCCAAAATAAATTAAAGTTTTATTATTGAAATATTTAAAAATTTTTGTCCAACTGATATTTTTTTAAACGAAATAAATTTTAATAAAAGTTTAATTTATTTAAAAAGTTAATATAAAAAAATTATTATTTTTATGTATTTCTATATATGAAGTAATAATTTAGTTTAAAATTTAAATTTTTATGAATTTAAAAATTTAAAAATATTATTAAGAGACACTCAATATTTAAAAATTTAAATTTTTATTTTTAAAATTTTAAATTTTACTTGTGAAAAAAATATAAAATTTATAAAAATAAATAAAATTTTTTATACTATTTAAACATTAAATCTCCTAATAACAAAATTTAAAAAAAAAATGTCTAAAAATTCCCTCAACTAGGGCCACAGAGCAACCTACGAGTTTTTGTTCAATTAGTGGTCCGGAGGGAAATTGGGTAGGTTTTGCTCGTACAAAGGTTACTGCATTGCACCAAATATTCAAGTTCCGGAAGAAGCAAGAAGCCACCGAGGGGGGAATGATAGCAAATATGACTAAAATCACAGCAAAATAGCATCTCTCACTTTGAACCCTACTTTTTTTTTTTCTCTATTTTTTGGAGGAAAAGACAACCTTAGAGTTTTACTAATAATATCTATGACAAGCTCTATACCTATGTGTTACATAAATGTCACATCTTTTGGTCTATTGATGCTGGGATTTGAATTTTGGTGCCAAACATTATTCATATATATATATATTCTTATTTTGAGGTTCTGGTACACGGTCCTGATGGATTGGGAGCACTCGGACTTGCCTTCGCATATTCCTTACCATTATTATTGAACACTGTCGAGGGCACATGCCAGAGATAGAGATAGAAACCTCGTTGATAGAATATTTGCTTCCGTGCTCCTCTGATTCAGTAGTTCTTGAACGATGACTCACACACACCATAAAAAATGCAGGTTTCGACGGTACTGGGAGGGCGATAGAATGGCTACTAAGCATGGTAACGACTTGGGGCCATGGTTGGTCCATCAGCTTCATTTCCCTGGACTCATAGCAACGCAACGTGGATGCATCTTTCCATTTCACTTTGCTCAGTGGCACTCATGGTTGGATCCACTAGATTTAAGCCTGTCCCTCGGTTTCAATTTCAATTCGACTCAATAGAGTAAAAATGGTTAGACCTATAATACAAAATACCCGAGATGGAAATGAATTGAAATTTAAAAAATGCCATTGACCTTCTCGCACATCTCTTCATTGTTGCGAGGGGATTCAAATCCGGATAATCTTGTCATGGTCATGGATAAGAAACTGGTATCCATCGTCTTCCAAAAGAACTGGGCAGTCAGGCTCGTCGAGGAACTAGAAAGCTGAAGTGTAGACCAGCATTGCACCTTCTGTAGCCGCCGCTCAGCTAATTATCTCCATTAGCCTCTCCACATCATCAATCCGAAAGTATAACTAAACTGGTTCTCGAGCCAAAACAACTTGCCAAATTTCGAATATCAAATGCCTAAAAGATATGTTCTTTGCCATTTTTCTCACCACAAAAGGCTGTTTCCTGAACAGGATTAGTAAATAAACGGCCCTAGATTAACCCAGCAACGAAGTTTACACTAACCTCTAAACGTCATCAATCTGATCAATTGCAAACACAAAAAATAATAATATAATTACCCCAATTCATTGCTAAAATTTCAGAACTGAAAAAAACGTGAAAATAAGTGATCTTTTTTTCAAGTTTTTACTAGGCAAAAGTAGTTTATTCAATAGGAATGATAAATACGCAGCCACAAATTGCTGTCAAAATAAACATTACACCCGCCCAGGAAACAAATGGGTAATTTTGCTGGACAACCTCGGTCGACTAAGCAGCGTGCTAAGTTCGACCAAGAAAAAAACCATTGATTTCACTTGTAGAATTGCGTTTATATCCAAGCCTATCCTGTCCATTTCATTTCCTAGCCATTGCTAGCTTGTGATCAATCGCCGTTTCTCTCCAAAGACTATCCCATTTGGGCACCTTCTTTCCCATCTCCCGTCTCATTCACGAGAGTTCACATTTTCGAGCTCTCGATATCCGTCGCCATTCCTTTGGGTCTTCCACTCTTGATCGAGCTGGTGAGCCTCGGAAAACTCTTTTACAATCATTTTAGTTGACCCCCAACTCCGAAAGCTCGCTCCTTGTGCACCTTTGAGCTTGGTGCAGGGAACCTTTTTGTTGAATTTTCTCTGAGACAGGGCCCCGCTATGATTGTGTGGTTAAATTTTTTTTACCTTGGGATATGCTGTCGCTTTGGTTTCAAGGTTAGAGCATAGGTCTGGACTGAGTCATGAAGATTTTCCAAAATGGCTTAACGGGGGTGGAGTTTTTCACAAATCAGCTTGCATTGACCCTTCAGTGCTGATTGAAATTGGCTCTGTCGTTCATTCGAAAGCCGTGCTGGATGCAGATGTTATCGTGGGATCGGGGTCTGTTACAGGGCCCGATGTTAGTGTTGCCCAATCGACAAAAATTGGGTACTGACCATCTTCTTTATCAAGAAAGGCTCTTTGCAATTATGTGGTTGTTGTTATGGAAGTGCTACTCCTTATTTTTCGTAAAAATGCTGTCTTTTCTTTTTTCTTTTTTTTCTTCCAGGTATTTATTGCGCTAAGTAACTGCAGCATAGGTGATTCGTGCATAATTCATAATGGAGTGTGCATCGGTCAAGATGGTGAGGCTTGATTACTTTTTCAGTTTTAATTAGCAAGAACGAGTTTGCATTAGGAATCTTAGATTGTCCAAGTTATGTTAATTTTTTATTTTATGAATGAAAATTTCACGGTTATATAACTTTAACTCAGGTAGGCTCAAGCCTACCACATGCCATAAACCCAGAAAAGGTTTTTGCCAAGGCACCCTGTACAAAATAGGTTACAGACCTGAAAAGAAACACTCCTGTAAGCTTTGCAAATTTAGGATTATTTTCCACTCTATACCTTACTTCAAATTCCATCAAGGAAAATTATTTTGTAGATTAGAGGAAGGGCCATCGTGTAGTCTTTTCTTTCATTCTATCCATAGAAGGTAGATGGATGTGCACCATACCAGCCAGAAGACCACATATGAGGCAATCTCCTGTTGCAAATCCTTGTTGCCTACTCTAATTCAATATTCCATTTGTTAATATTTCTGGCAACTCCAAAAGCCTGCATTATGTGCTTTACACACTTCTTGGCAGTATGAACATTATAAAAAGAGATGATTTCCAGACTCTTCAGCAGGTCTATGTAGGGAGTGTGCAAAATCAGTATTGATCCTTCTTCTTAAGAGTCTGCCCCTAGTCAAGAGCCTATTAAGGATTGGCAACCAAGCGATAAAACCATGCTTTGAGAAATGGAAACTTTCCCATTCTAGCTTTCCATTCTCAGATCTTCCCAAGAACCCTTCACTACGGAATCAACATTCTTGGACGGCAACCATTTAACTCTGTTTTTCTTGCAATAATTTGGTAAGAGAATGCTACATAAAGCAGATTGAATATTTTTGATGCATTAAATTTTGAAGACATCCAATTACAATCATCTTTATGAATTAGTGCTTGTCGTTTGCTTGCAAAGCAATGCCACACTCATAGACGACTCTCGCTTGGAAATAATTTTGATCAACACCCCAATGGGTGCCAATAGTCCCACCGAAAGTATTGTAACCATTCCCCACAGTGTGATGGATAAAACATGAAGCTGCTCCCCTAAATGCAATAGCTTCCTTCAACTCAAGTGCACTCTGGAGGGATAGGGATACTCCTTGATAGGGATAGGGATATGCCATTTAATACATAAGCAAGTTAACCAGGGTTGTATCTCATGCTTAGTATCTCCATTTCCATCAGTCACTGACATTGAAATTATCAAACTGAAAGCCACAAATAGTTTACTGGACAATGCATATGACCATCTAGATACCTACCTTTTCTGGTGTAAAAGCTTTATATTTGCTGCCTTCTTTGTCAGTAATCACTGCCTCTACTTTCATTGAGTGCTTTAGAGACTTCAAGTGTTATTCTTTTTTCACTTCTTCTTATTAAAGACTTTCTGCTTTTCCTTTTTCCCCGTTTCAGTGAACTTAATGCTGCATGGAGTTGCAACTGAAACAAAAACATACTCAAGATAAATCTGAATCGGTCTCTGCTTTTTCCATGCAGGATTTGGGTTTTTTGTGGATGACCAGGGCAAAATGGTGAAAAAACCTCAAGTTGGTGACTCTCTAACTTATAAACCTCAGTTATTAGATCCGTATAAATCCAGTGTTATCATGATGTGCATATTTGCTAATTTGGCCACCCCTTGTGCAAGTTAGTATCATCTTTCTTAAGATACTCCTTTGTAGAAACTCATGCTTGTAAATTTTTTCTTGTGCTTCTTGTTATCAACATTGCTAAAGAAAGTCAGTCTTCTTTTTCTTTTCCCTTTTTCACATTGCTGAGTTCATCCTTGTTGCCATATTTTCAGAAAAAGAAAATCACTGCCTCAATATTTTCAGTCATTGCATCATTGACTGCAGAATCTTATTGCATATGTCTAGTACGTTCTTTTTCCATACATATACCATCTAGTAAATTGCACTTGGAAGCAGCCCAAACAGGAGCTCTAAGAATGCCAACAACTTTGTAGTGCAGTTGGAGGGACACAGTTATTGGGGATCATATGAAGATAGATAATCTAGTCCGAGTGAGTTCCTATTCTCTTAAATTGTTGCCTTGATGACCAAAATTTCCATTGGTTTATAATGTACATTCTATATTGCTTTTCAGATTGGCCATAACATGATTATCAGAAAAAGTTGCGTGCTTTGCAGACAAGTTGGCATTGCAGGTTCTGTGACGTATGTCACTTGTAAATCATATTTTTGCCATGTTCTTTAGTTTTTGAAATTTTTGCGGAAGTTTTAGAGGTACTAGTGGTTTACTGTACAGTTTTGTTGTTTTTCTTGTTTAGAATAGGAGACTATGTTTCTCTGGGTGGAAGAGTGGCTGTATGTGATCATGTCTCTATTGCATCAAAGGTACTTTACTGGCTACTTATGTAAGCAAGAATTACTTTATTTCTGTGACAAGATTGTTGGCACTTCTTAGAGCAATTTATCAACAGTACTCCCCTATAGTCAATTACCAGTGGGAGCTGAAATCATGCATGGCAATTTTGCTTTCTTTGTTCAATGATCATGGTGACCGAACATTCTCATGAGAGTGATGCTTGCCTTGCATCAGAATAGGGAGAAATCACCAAATGTCTATATTTCTAATTCTGAACTCAATTGAATTGTTATGCTTCTTATACATTGAAATGCTTTGCAAAGGCGTGTCCTGTTGTCAAAACTCTGGTCTACCAAATTCAAATTGGTCCAGTTCCTGGCTTTAGCATTACATGTAGTTGTTGGAATATGTCCATTTTGATAATATATACACATAACGGGCATCTGTTGAGATGATGCCAATGTAAGGCTATCTGTTGACCTAACTAAACATCCCAATGTTTTCAAGCAATTTATCTGTGTTTGACATATTTAGGCATTTTATTTGATGAGATGATGCCAGGTTTGTTGGCAATTGCGTGCATTTCTAAGGAGAAAAAGAGAGAACAGAGAAATTTTTTTCTTCTCCTTTTTGCTACAAGCAAGCAACAAGAAGAAAAATAAGTAGTCCACAATGGGCACCATGAAAGATTTCCTCTTCAGGGTAATGGGCTTAAAATCTGTTTTTTAGTTTTTTTGCCCTTAAAATCAGCAATCACCAAATCAGTTTGCAAAAAGAATAGGGAGAAATTATTTGGTTTAACTTCGAGGAGTCTTGGGGAATTACAAATATAGAATAATCAATCTGAACTTTTGTTTTTTTTCGGTATTTTTCTTAAACATAACCAAGGTAGTGACCCTCAAAAGAATATAGAGAAAAAGGTAAGTGGGAATAATTGGCCCAAAGTGAGTCATTTTGTGAAGCTACACATGCTGCATTGCCTAAATGGTCCACTTCACCACAAAGTCGTGGACTTTCCATGGTCTGGTACTCTTGACCAGGACTTCCGTATAAAATGAAGGATGTGGTGGCAACTTCATGAGCCCTTCACCTTGCCTAGTCTTAGATTCTGAAAAGATGGATATGTTCATTCTTCAGGAGATGGTGTTTGTTGTAACTACTTTAATTTTGCTGTGTATGTCTTGCCATGTCAATGTTAATGTGCTCATTTTCCAATGTTCAGGTTCTGATAGTGCCACACTGGACAGTGGATACCAACAAGCTAATTTCAACAATGTACTCATTTCACTCACTGCAAATGGGCCTATGCACAATGGCACGAGCACAGCTGGACATGGCAACAACAAGATTTATGGCCTTACACAATGTAGAGGTGACCTTTCTGCCATTGACTGTGCAGGATGGGTTAAGAATTCTACCATGGTTTGTGGCTCTGCAAATAACTAATATGGTATGATTTGGTTAAGGTGGTGCTTACTGCACTATTTGAATGTTAGCTTGTTGGGTGCATTGGATCAGTCTACATTGGCCAAGGCCAATGATACTGATCCAAATGTGGTCTCATAGGGACTGGACTTCATGTCCCGGTTTGCATCTAAGGCCCCAAACCAGCCTTTAATGTTTCAGACTGCGGTTTTGGATGTTGGACAATATGGGAAGAGGCATGGAATGGCTCAATGCGCGAGAGATATTCACAAGAGTGACTGCAGCAAGTGCTTGGTTGATTAAATGACAATCTTTAGAACCACTATTGGGAACAAAAGAGGGTGGTACCATGACTCCCAGTTCTATTTTAACCATACCATTCCTGCCAATGAAGGTTTGTAACTTCAATTCTCTGATTAGATCCTCTTCATATCACGTCGAACATAGTAATTAGAATTGCCATATGTTACTTGACAACAGGTACTATGAGATATTTACCACGCCCAATTGCGACTGGCATAATTTTTGCAGTGCTGCATTTCTTGCAACTTTCTAGCCATTGACTGGTTTGTTCTGGTCGGTGAGAAGTGCAATTAGAGATTTTCCACTACCATATTTCATCTTCAAAATTTTCGTTAAATATGAAGATAGCTTTCAACTAGTAGCATGGAGCACGTAAGGATTGAAGTTTAAATCAGATTTGTTATTTGGCAAAGTGCTCATGCTGAGGATTACAAACCATTTTTCAGTATGTCATCTTCTTTTAGCCGTTCCTCATTATATATTCAATGAATTTCGGGTCTCTTTCCTTGTTCTATTAGAAAAAACGTTCCTAGAATTTCATGAGTGACTGCAGCAATGTCCATTTAGTCTTGTTTTGGAGATGCCAATAATATGCAAACAACTTGTTCAATAGAGGATTACAGGTAATTGGGAAGCAAAAGTATTAAGGAAAGGAATATATCCGGCTGATTGGCAATGTTATTCCCAATAGATTGAATTTCTTATGAACAGACATGCTGGTGTGGCTATTCCAATTGGCATGATCTGTATGCAATTCGGATAAAAGAAAAAAAAAAAAAGGCAATCGCAGATGGAGTTCAATTCCAAGATCCATATAGTATTCTTTGTGAACCATACACAGACCAAAATGGGATCAGATGAAGCTGAAAGATGCAGCTATAGTCTAGTAGAAAGATACAAGTATTGCAGGCATATACGCACAGGTTTAAGCCAGCAGGGCAGGAGACAGAAATCTCAGGAGAAACTGGACAAAGATTGCAAAGTGGAACGCCTATTTGAAATGGAGCTGCCAGAGCTGAAACCAAAGCATAAAAATGCAAGAGACGAACCAGAATGAGGCAGACATGGACTAGTCTCTAGAAGAATTCATAGTATTTGGCCTAAAATTCCTACATTACTGGCAGCAGTATTTCCACACACACTAAAACATTGCTATCTACAAAATATGTGTTTGAGTGAAAATTTTTCTCTTTGCTAAAAAAATAAAATAAAAATTAAGAAAGATTTAATCAATCTCTTACCTAGAAGCAGTTGTAGATTGATCTGAAATAAGAGAGCCGGTAGCGATAAATCTATTCACGGAGTACGGTGCTGTTGTTAGTCGAGGAAGGTTCACTGATTTACTCCCAAGCATGAGAACAACTGTTGACATTGTGGGCCTTTCTGCAGGATCATCTTGAACACATAACAATGCAATATGTATCCATCTCAAAGCCTCACCTTTTGGACAATCATCAACTACAATTCGGTCTATCAACTCTTCTCCTCTGCCTTCATTACACAGTTGCCAGGCCTGTTCAGGTTGATATTCAATGGGTTCACTATCAGAAAAGAAATACTGATGTAAAATTCTCCAGAGAAAGGTCAGGTAAAAAGAATGTCCTACATGTAGTAGAAGGCTGGGGGCTTCATCTGGGTTAAAGAAGCCTCTATTCTTTTTACCACTAATGATTTCTAGCATAAGGATTCCAAAGCTGTAAACATCTGATTTAATTGAAATCAGACCCTCCAGTGCATATTCTGGTGCCATGTAACCACTGCACAAGAAACGAAAGAACCACAGCATGCTTCATGTAAGGTTACTTGCAGAACGTCACTTGTTGTAATATGAATATGATGGAAATTGACTTACTATGTGCCAATAAGTCTTTCGGTATTGGCCTCAATTTGCTTGCCTCCAAAAATTCTTGCCGTGCCAAAGTCTGATATCTTTGGATTCAACTCATCGTCCAACAAGATATTGCTTACTTTCAAATCACGATGGATGATTTTTAGGCGTGAGTCTTCATGCAGGTATAGCAGTCCCCTGGCAGTTCCGGTTATGATGTTTGCTCGCTTCTGCCAGTCTAGTTCCCTACATTTTTGTGGATCTGCCTTCACAAAAGTAAGAAATAAACACAAGCTTGCTAGGAGAAAATTTCCATGTGTGAGTAGTTTAGGTGTGAAGAACAATAGCAATGCAAGACTCCAGGCTCCAGCAATAACAAAGGTGACTGAGGGCCGGTGTGGTGTCATCACATGTTATCAAGCAGACCAACTAGAAGATTATGATCAGATGCCCGGGTGAAAATGTTGGAGACCAAAAAACAGTGGGGAAGGGATAGGATGCTAACCACAGAGGAAGCGATCGAGGCTAGTATTTGACAGGTACTCATAGACAAGCAACTTTTCACCTCCCTCCAGGCAGTATCCTAGTAGCCGCACGAGGTTCTTGTGCTGAAGCTTCGCAATGACCATCACTTCATTCCTAAACTCTTCAAGACCTTGCTTTGATGTCATTGAAAGCCTTTTTACTGCTATTTCTTCTCCATCAGGCAACTTGCCCTAAATGCATTTCAAACCCAGTCAATTAAAGCAACTATATAACAAGAAACACCAGCATTGTCGATGTACTTAATTCACTTCTGTTACAATCTCAATTGTTGTTGGAAAATTACAATGCCCCATAAAACTTTGTTTCTAACCTGGTAAACTGGGCCAAAGCCTCCTTCCCCAAGCTTATTTGCACTAGAGAAGTTGTTTGTAGCTGCCTGTATAGTTTTGAGATGAAAGTAATGCATGTCTCCACCATCGTCATGGTCCGGTGCACACATTCCTGCCCCTATCAAGCGCTGGCCATTTGAGCTTTCTGCATTCGGTAACAGAATTTCCCCGCTTCTTTCCCCCACTAGGAAAAAATGTAATATTAGATCAGGGTAGCAGTTTTATAATGTGCAATAAGTTTACTTACCAGGATGCCTTCTTCTCTTCCTGTACAAATATGAATAATACCCCAATCCTAAGAGAGCTCCAATTAACACCACTGATGCTGCTGATGCAATGATTGCAACTTTTGTTGCATTGTTTCCCCCCCTGCCTCCTGCCATGCAGAATACAGTTACAAAATTACTAATCAACGACACACAAAAAAGAAAAGTTTTTTTTTTTTTCCATATTAAATACTTTTGAAACGTAAATTTGACTAAGTATAAGATGACCATTCTATACCTTTTTTGAAAAAAATTCAAAAAAAAAAAAAAGTAATTTATTGAAAAATGGTTTAGGAATTTGTTGGCGGGTTTAGTTGAGCCTAAAGGGAAAAAGAAAGACTAGCATGCACCCCTCAATTCACCATCTTTGAACTTTATGCAAGAGATGATTTGATATGACAATCTAACTGCCCCAGAAACTAAAATTCCATCTTCTTTGACTAACCATTATCGGGCGTTGGCCGTGGAGCCACTGGCACCGTCGGTGGTGGGGTTGGTGGCAGCTCATAGAATCGATATTCCTCGTACCTTAAATAGCAGCTAGGACCCAGAACTCTCCAGCCTACCTTCTTTGAATACTGCTGGTTGGCAATATCTAGTAATTTTTCCAAACATGAGCTACAACCTGTACTGTTTATATCTCTAGTACACTGCCCCAAAGCATATCTATGTTGCCCATCAACTGTTGCTGATTCTTCCGTTCGATACATCATTTTTGTCTGAGGAACATTACTTATCAGAGTGTTTATTAATCCCTGAGCGGCATAGTTATCTAGAGAAGTATTATTCTGGGCGTTTGCCATGATCATGACCGGACGTGCCTCGACAACTCCGATGAAATTGGCATTGGAGTAACGCAGCAAGCATTTATCGTACCATATGATGGCAGATGCACTTGAAGAGCATCGTTGTTGGATGTCCTGAGCAGCAGACTTAACACAGTTCCCGCAGTCACTAATGGAAATGTCACCGCGGCAAAGGTAGAGGCTGTAAATACCATTAGATGCATTTGTGTAGAAGCTGTTGTTGAGATAGGCCATGGAGGATAAAGAACTGAAGATGGCAGTAAGATTTGATTGATAATTAGCACTGACACTGTCGTTGGCTCCGCCTAAACACATGGGGAGACTGTGATTAGGCTGGCAATCTCTGAAGCTAACCATGTGCAGGAAAACAATTGTGATCAAAGGCAGAAGAAAGGGTGTGGATTTGTGGAAAGGAAGCATCATTCTGCCAAGGCCTTGATCACAGGAGCAGTCAATTGGAGATTGAAGAAGCCTATGCAGTCAACTCATAAAAATGAGTAGATGACGGAGATTGCATTGGACCAAGTAAAAGCCAAGTTTTTCATAATTGGTGAGCGTAAAGACTTCAGGCAATATGATGACTTGACGCGGCTTCCCTGACTGGACCTTTTCATTTCCTTTACGGCCTCCCTGATTATTTTATTTTTGTGAGGCTATCTATTGGACCAAGCCGATTAGTTGCTGTTCCTTGGCACCCTGCCGTTTGTGATGGCTTCTTCTGCAGAACTTGGTCAATTAACACATTTAAAACAAAGAATATTAATGTGATTATATATATAAAAAAATTATAAATATATAATTAATAATTATAATAATATGAAAAAATTATATGAATTATAGTTATCTACCAGGACTCTAGTTTGAAGATGCCCCCCAATTTCCCAACTTCGTGGACTTTTCTGGAGTCTGGAACATCCATTTGGAGTCAATTAATTAAAAATTTACACTAGTTAAATTATTTTCAGGATTTGAAGAGGATTTTATTAGCTCAACACCCTTTCCATTCCCACGATTGAAAAACGCGGGGTGTCCATGGTTGAAAAAATGTTATGATAACTTAATTTTTAATATAATTAAAATTTTAAAATTTCAATTTTGATTCATTTAAATTTTACTTGTTGGATCTTTTTGTAACATCATATGTACCAAAATAAATTAAATTCTCATCATTAAAATACTTTAAAATTTTTACATAGCTGACAATTTTTTTTAATCAGATAAAATTTAATAAAAATGTAATTTATTTAAATAATTAATATTAAAAAATTATTATTTTTATATATTTAGTAATAATTTAATTTTTACCAAATTATTTTATAACTAATTTATTACGTTATTAACTTATATTAATAAGTTCTGTTACTATATATATATATATACACGTTACATAATTATATATAAAAATTAAATTATGTAACACACACGTGTACATATATAATATAAATTATAATTAATTAATTTAAAAAATTAAAAAAAATTGTTTAAACTTTCCCTTTCTCTCTCATCTTTATTTTTTTTTCTCACGTGGCCTTCTCTCTCCTCTTCCACCGCTCATCTTCCTCACGTGGCCTTCTCTCTCCTCTTCCACCGCTCATCTTCTACTCCGCTTCTCTCTCTAAAATAAATATGACACAGAGAGACCTCTGGGTCCCTTGCTCTTGTCGTCTTCCTTGACAGGAATATTGATTCAATGATGGAAGGCCGGCGGCTGGTTCTTCTGTAAGCTTCTTTCTTTAAATCACCGAGAAGTAAAACAACGTATTCAGCAACGCAGTAATCTCATTTTTAAAAAATGCAACTAATTACAAAATTTACTGTGTAATATCATAATTAATTAAATTTTAACATAATAATCACGTAAATTTTTAATTTAAAATTTAAAATTCAAAAATTACTCACTAAAAAAATTAGCGATAATTAGATATTTCTTAATTTTAAATTTTAAATTTAATATTTAATTTTGATAATTTTTTTTAAAAAAATCCAAAAATATTATTTAGAGACAATTTAAATTTTTATTCTCATAATTTTAGATTTTAATTGTAAAAAAAAGAGTAAAAAATTTACAAAAATAAATAAAATTATTTACACCATATAATTCATAAATAATATTAAAATTTTTAATTAAAAAAAAAAAAAAAAAGCCCAGCAACGAAGTTTACACTAACATAGATGGCACCCCACTTTATTTGCCTATTTTATTATCTCCGTTAACCTTTAAAAACCATCAATCTGATCAATTGCAAACACCCAAAAAAACAAAAAAAAAAACTAAATTAATTTAATTGCCCCAATTCACTGCTAAAATTTCAAGGATGAAAAAAACCTGAAAAAAGGCGATCCTTTTTTTTAAGTTTAAACTTAGTAGGCAAAACTAGTTTATTTAATAGGAATGGTCGGTACGCAGCCACAAATTGCCGTCAAAATAAACATTACACCTGCCCGGGAGACGAGAGGGTAATTTGGCCGGACAGCCTCGGCCGACCAAGCGGTGTCCTAACTGCGACCAAGAAAAAAGAAAAAAAACAAAAAACAAAAACAGAACAGCTTAACGACTTTGTCGTTTCCATTGATTTCGCTCGTAGAATTGCATTCATATCTAAGCGTATCCTGTCCATTTCATCTTCCAGCCATTGCTAGCTTGTGATCAATGGCCGTTTCTCTCCGAAGACTATCCCATTTGGGCACCTTCTTTCCCATCTCCCTTCTCATTCACGAGAGTTCACACTTTCGGGCTTTCGATACCCGTCGCCATTCCTCTGGGTCTTCCTCGCTTGATCGAGCTGGTGAGCCTTGAAAAACTCTTTTACAATCATTTTAGTTGACCCCCAACTCCGAGAGCTCGCTCGTTTTCCACTCTTAAGCTTGGTGCAGGGAACCTGTTTGTTGAATTTTCTCTGAGACATTGCCCCGTTATGATTGTATGGTTAAATTTTTAACTCGGGATATGCTGTTGCTGTGTTTTCAAGGTTAGAGGATAGGTCTGGACTGAGTCACGAGGATTTTTCAAAATGGCTTAATGGGGGTGGAGTTTTTCACAAATCAGCTTGCATTGACCCTTCAGTGCTGATTGAAATTGGCTCTGTCGTTCATTCCAAAGCCGTGCTGGCTGCAAATGTTATTGTGGGATCGGGGTCTGTTATAGGGCCCGATGTTAGTGTTGGCCAATGGACAAAAATTGGGTACTGACCATCTTCTTTATCAAGAAAGGCTCTTTGCAATTATGTGGTTGTCCGTTATGGAAGTGCTACTACTTGTTTTTTCATAAAAATGCTATCTTTCTTTTTTGGTTCCAGGTATAATGTTGCGCTAAGTAATTGCAGCATAGGTGATTCGTGCATAATTCATAATGGAGTGTGCATCGGTCAAGATGGTGAGGCTTGATTACTTTTTCAGTTTTAATTACGAGAACGAGTTTGCACTAGAAATCTTGGATTAACCAAGTTATGTTAATTTTTTATTTTATGAATGAAGATTTCATGGTCATATAACTTTAACTCAGGTAGGCTTGGCAAGCCTACTACATGGCATTAACACTGAAAAGGTTTTTGCCAAGGCACTCTGTACAAAATAGGTTACTGACCTGAAAAAAGAACTCTTTTGTAAGCTTTGCAAATTGAGGATTATTTTCCACTCTATACCTTCAAATTTCATCAAGGAAAATTATTTTGTAGATTAGAGGAAGGGCCATCATGTAGTCTTTGCTTTCATTCTATCCATAGACAGTAGATGGATGTGCACCATGTCAGCCAGAAGACCACCTATGAGGCAATCTCCTTTTGCAAATCCTTTTAGCCTCCTCTAATTCAAGATTCCATTCATTAACATTTCTGGCAACTCCGAAAGCCAGCATTATGTGCTTCCACACTTCTTGGCGGTATAAACATTATAAAAAGAGACGATTTCCAGACTCTTTGGCAGGCCTACGTAGAGAGTGAGCAAAATCAGTATTGATCCCTCTTCTTAGTAGTCTGCCCCTAGTTGAGAGTCTATTAAGGATTGCCAACCAAGCAATAAAACTATGCTTTAGGAAATGGCATACTAGCTGTCCATTCTCAGATCTTCCCAAGAGCCCTTCACTACGGAATCAACATTCTTGGATGACAACCATTTAACTCTGTTTTCCCTGCACTAATTTGGTAAGAGAATGCTACGTAAAGCAGATTGAATATTTTTTGATGCATCAAATTTTGAAGGCATCCAACTACAATCATCTTTATGAATTAGTGCTTGTCTTTTGCTAGCAAAGCCATGCCATGCTCATAGACGACTCTCTCTTGGAAATAATTTTGATCAACACCCGAATGGGTGCCAATAGTCCCACCAAAAGTATTGTGGCCACTTCCCACAGTGTGACAGATAAAATCCAAAACTGCTCTCTTAAATGCAATAGCTTCCTTCAACTCAAGTGCACTCTGGAGGGATAGGGATACTCCTTGATAGGAATAGGGATATGCTATTTAATACATAAACAAGTTAACGAGGGTTGTATCTCATGCTTGCTATCTCCATTTCCATCAGTCAGTGACATTGACATCATCAAACTGAAAGCCACAAATAGTTTACGGCACAATGCATATGACCATCTAGATACCTACCTTTCCTGGTGTAAAAGCTTTATATTTGCTGCCTTTTTTTTCAGTAATCACTGCCTATACTTTCATTAAGTGCTTTAGAGACTTAAAGTCTCATTCTTTTTTCCTTCTTCTTATCAATCACTTTCTGTTTTTTCTTTTTCCCTGTTTCAGTGAACTTAATGCTGTGTGCAGTTGCATCTGAAACAAAATCGTATTCAAGATAAATCTGAATTGGCCTCTGCTTTTTCCATGCAGGATTTGGGTTTTTTGTGGATGACCAGGGCAAAATGGTGAAAAAACCTCAAGTTGGTGACTTTCTAACTTATAAAACTCAGTTATTAGATCCATATAAATCCATTGTTATCATGATGTGCATATTTGCTAATTTGGCCACCCCTTGGGCAAGTTAGTGTCTTCTTTCTTAAGATATTCCTTTGTAGACACTCATGCTTGTAAAGAATTTCTTGTACTTCTTGTTAACATTGCTAAAGAAAGTCAGTCTTCTTTTTCTTTTCCCTGTTTTTTTTTTCTTTAAACTTTGCTGAGTTCATCCTTGTTGCCATATTATCAGAAAAGCAAATGACTGCCTCAATATTTTCAGTTTTTCATCGTTGACTGCAGAATCTCATTGCATATTCTTTTCCTTCAGCTGCTGAATGCTAGGATAGGAAACCATGTGGAGGTAGGATCAAATACATGCATTGATGGGGGCAGGTAATGACTATAGATATGTCTAGTAAGTTGGTTTTTCTTAAATATACCATCTGGTAAATTGCACTTGGAAGCAGCCCAAACTGGAGCTCTAAGAATGGCAACAATTTTGTAGTGCAGTTGGAGGGACACAGTTATTGAGGATCATACGAAGATAGATAATCTAGTCCAAGTGGGTTTCTATTCTCTTAAATTGTTGCCTTGATGACCAAAATTTCGATTGGTTTATAATGTACATTCTATATTGCTTTTCAGATTGGCCATAATGTGATTATTGGAAAAAGTTGCATGCTTTGTGGACAAGTTGGCATTGCAGGTTCTGTGACGTATGTCACTTGTAAATCATATTTTTTCCATGTTCTTTAGTTTTTGTAATTTTTGTGGAAGTTTTAGAGATACTAGTAGTTTACTGTACTGTTTGTTGTTTATTCTTGTTTAGAATAGGAGACTATGTTTCTCTGGGTGGAAGAGTGGCTGTACGTGATCATGTCTCTATTGCATCAAAGGTACTTTACTGGCTACTTACGTAAGCAAGAATTACTTGATTTCTGTGGCAAAATTGTTGGCACTTCTTAGAGCAATTTATCAACGGTACTCCCCTATAGTCAATTACCAGTGGGAGCTGAAATCATGCATGGCAATTTTGCTTTCTTTGTTGCAATGATAACGATGGCCAAACATTCTCATGAGTGTGATGCTTGCCTTGCATTAGAATAGTTTCTTAATTGGTTCATATCTGACTAAGGTCAAAATGTCTATATTTCTTCTTCTGAACTCAATTGAATTGTTATGCTTCTTATACATTGATATGCTTTGCATAGGCATGTACTGTTGTCAAAACTCTGGTCTACCAAATTCAAATTGGTCCAGTTCCTGGCTTTAGCATTACATGTAGTTGTTGGAATATGTCCATTTTGAAAATATATACACATAATAGTGCATGAATTGTTAGTTAAACATCTGATTTGGTGGGGTATCAGGTCCGGCTTGCTGCTAATTCTTGCGTCACCAAGGACATTAGAGAGCCTGGGGATTATGGTGGCTTTCCTGCTGTAAGAGTTATTTTTATGTCCTTTCTTCTATTTGATTCCATTGGAGTGTTGAAATCAAAGATTTTCTTTTGGCTTTCTCGGTCTCTTCAAACTAGGTAACAGCTAAAATCAAATTGATGCTTTGACCACTTCCCTAGATTTATTACAGGACAGTATTCTACCAAATAAAAGGCTTAAAGTTGAGAAATCAATCCCTTCTTGTTTCATTTGCATACTTGGAGTTTATTCCCATCATGGTTGCTCTGCAGGTTCCAATTCACAAATGGCGAAGACAAGTTGCCCATTATTGCAGGATTTCAAAGAAGGGAACAACATAGAATATTTGAAACTGCAAATCACAGATCCGACCAAAATAATAAAAGATAATGTCAATAAGTGGCCTATTCTCTTGAAAGGAAATGCTAACATACATAAATATTTCCAGTTTCTTTGGTACGTCATCTTTCTCACTTCACTTGGGTGTGCTACTTCTAGAGTTCTCAAAGCAGTGCCAAAGTCGGAGAAACTCATTTATATCATTATTTTGGCTTGTCTCAGCAGGATGACATGCCCTTCTGTTCTGATTTGTGATTGTAAATTTAAAGTGGCTACTCCTCTCCCCCCACCTCTCCATCCCCATGTAGCCGTATGTGTGTAAGGCTATCTGTCGACCTAACTAAAAATCCCAATGTTTTCAAGCAATTTATGGGTGTTTGACATATTTAGGTACTTTATTTGATGAGATGATGCCAGGTTTGTTGGCAATTGCGTGCATTTCTAAGGAGAAAAAGAAAAGAACAGAGAAATTTTATTCTTCTGCTTTTTGCTACAAGCAAGCAACCAGAAGAAAAATTGGAATGCCAACAAGTTGTTCACAATGGGCACCATGAAAGATTTCCACTTCGGGGTAATAGGCTTAAAATCTGGGGTTTTTTAATTTTTTGTGTTTTTTCGGTATTTTTCTCAACATAACTGAGGTGGTGATCCTCAAAAGAATATAGAGAAAAAGATAAGTGGAGATAATTGGCCCAAAGCGAGTCATTTTGTGAAGCTACATTGCCTCAGCAGCTTATCTCGAATTTCTTTATATTTTCATGTATTTTCCTGTAATTTAGTTTTAGCTTATATTCGGTGAGTAAAATATAAGCTAAATATAGACCAGCAAGCGCAAGCAGATGCCTTCTTCAAACTTGGTGAGCTCCCTAGTCCGTTTAGTCCATACCTTGACGAGGCCATACTGGCAGAAACATTGAAGCAGACCGCTTCTTAGATCCTCCTGGTGCAATGCCCATTTCAGTAACCCCAGTTTAGACGGAGCACAGTCAAGTACCTTCAGACAAGTTAGCACCACAATGACAACAAAAAGGCTAGCCTTAACCAGAGAAAGGGAGCTAAGTTCGCCATTTTTGTCGAGCAGCCATACAAGAGGTCCTTCAATCTCTATTTGCTCATATGCGCCTAGCTCTGTGGGAAGCACATTAGAGAAGATATCACGAGCTTAGCTTCGTGCTAGTATATACATTTAGCTGAAATCTCATTTCCCACCGCGTGAGAGAAGATTTCATTCATCCCAGCAATAGAACGGATGACCAGAACTCAGAGAAAGAAAAAGGGTCCTGCAGGGAAAGGGGTATACTGTGGCAGAAGTATGAAATAAAGAGAGAATTTTATTCGAAATATATAATTAAAAAAAAAAAATGGAACTTGGAAGTTCATAAATGTATAGATCAAAAGTTCAAGACATGAAACATTAATTGTAGAAATGTAAATGAACATAAAAACTATTTCTTTGTCAGTGCTTCTAATCAAGGATGCTTGGGTGTGCTTTCCAGAAACCTTGCTCTATTATATCACAATGCTCTATAATTACTTTGTTTTCAAGTGTTTCTGCAGTAGCTCCAGTCGGTTCCTGCATACAACAGAAAAAAGGTTTTCAAATTTAACAACTGTTCTAAGATATTAGGAGGTACATAGACGAATTGATCATCTGTTCCAAAATTTATGTAAGCTTGAAATGCTCTTGAAAAAGACAAACTAAGTCACACTGTACCCGCTAACATGGAAAAACTTTGTCGACAGTTTTTGAACACTCTTACGCGTAAAAAGCATATCAAATTGTAGCGATTCAATGGCCAACCTAGCAACTGTAATTATTCAACCTAGCTAAAGCCAGGAATTTCTTTGATATGAACTTCAATCTTTACCCGGAAAATGGAGGAACCAAGGCGAAACATGGCTTTTAACGCACTGTACTCAATACCAAATTGTGCAAGCAGATCATATTTATCTTGTGATTGAGTGCCCTGAAAAAGAAAGGGAGAAAAACAAGAAGAAGAAAATCACAAGTTGCTGCTAAGGCATACCTCTCCACTCAACAAGGCATAAGAATTCATTGCAAACCACGATGATCAAGTTATAACACAATAACCATGGGCATATTTAAAAGGATCCAAGACAGAGCTAACAAAATTAGTTGGCACCTTCAAAGCATGTTGAGCTTGACCTTTTTGTTTTCCAGACTTAACAAGCGCCCAAAAACAAGTATTGTACTGATTGTTAATGTGGCCTGCAGACCCATAATCGGTGGAGGATTAAGGATGTTTATTAAAAAAAAGAAAAAAATCTGGTGCCTTTCACTATTTGAAAATTCAAGTTAAAATTACTTACAATCAACTTGTCTCCATGCCAGATAATCACGAAGAATCTTGCGTGAGGGATAGCACACAGCCCTTCCATCAAAAGATGGAGGATACTTCAACTCTCTCTCTGGGAAGAAAGCTTTCCAATTCATCACATACATTGAGGAGAAATATGATACAATGGCAGACACAATGTCGCTGCAGAGGTGAGATTAGAACCAATGCTAGTGTATAATGATTATTGCCAGGAAGACTGTTTACAAGGTAGAGCTTCAAAATTATTACACCAAGCAGTAGCAAAACAAGTGCTGTTTGGATATGCCTGGAAAATTATGCGTTACGTACCAAAAGGAAAAATTTGCACTCAATGATGTTTTCAGCGAAATAAAAAATCAAAATAAAAACACATAGTAGGTAATTGCACAAGTTAACTGCTGCATCACAAAGCCAACTTAGCTGTAGGCAATTGCCTATAACTTCAGCAATCAGTAAAAGGAGGAGAAATGCTGTTATATCAATCTTCTGCACAAAATACTTGCTAGAAAGCACTATTCTGAAAGGAAAATCAAGGGCTAGGAACTATAATATTTCAGTTTGGTTGTTAGGCAGATGTGAACAAAAAAAAAAGACGCATGTTGTAGAATACACCAAACTGGACATTCGCATACAGGAATTTCTACGTCGATGTCCATTTAATGCTTACAAGATCAGATACTAGACCACTGCAATAAGTGCTCATATTTCATGCAATTTGTTTATTAGGAAAATACTCTCCATGACCCCTCAAATAGCAATACTCCTTTGTGCAACATTTGTAACAATCAATGAATGATGGCTTCTTTTTCCCCTAATCTCATGTATCAGCTCAAAAAGATAGTATACTATTTCAGACTGCAGTTATAAACTCAATGAAATGGAAGAATCGATACCTGGCTCGCCTTTGATAAAGCATAGTCTCTTTCTTGAAAACAAAGCTGGAAGTTTAGGAACCAAAGATGTGATACCACAAACGGCTTTAGACATTGGAGTTGATATACATCATAAAACTCAAAAATATAGCTGGTACCTGTATTCGTCGCTGACACCATAACCAAAAACAACATCCTGAAACTCTAGTAGAACAGCCACTGCGCATGCATTCATGAGGTTAAGAGCTTGCTCATCATTGGGCTTCTTAAATTCATGTACTTCAGAAAATCTACCAAAACAATACAATAGACAAAAGTTTACTTGCAGCATCTTAGCAAGTTAGTCAAGAGCAAAAATTTTAGCACCCAAGATATTGTATCTGCATTATCAGCGATGTAAAGCAAGAAAATAAAGTATACACTTCCTCTACATAATTTTATCCAAAACTCATAGCGACCTTTCTGAGTTCTTATGATACATGCTCACATAGACCATTAGTTCAGATTTGAAATTCTAGTGGTTCACAAACTTAAACACATTTTTCTATAGCCAGTTATGCCCTAGGCTCCCGGATTAATACATTATCAAAAAATTATTAACCTAATCAAGAAATATCAGTCTTCTGATATATAAATTACAAACTACTGCTTTCCAATAACATTCTGGAAGTCTAAAAATGACTGAAGAGATAGCAGACTTAATTTTCATACTTTAGAGAAATGAGAGGGGAAGAGACATCTCCATGTATGACAACACTACCTGTGAAAATGGCAACCATCTATCCTAATCACGATCCAAGTAGATGGCATCAATTTTCTCTCAAATAGGAAAGACCTGACATAATCTGGTTTGATTTTGCCAACATCCTCTGCAACACCACCCAACTCCAAAAAAAGACTGCGTTGCTCACTCCAAAAGGTTCTACCAGCTATATCTTCTGAATGGACTGTTATTGGCCTTTTCCGTAGTCTTTTGACTGGCATGTTAGTCTCATTGTATTTAACGATATCCTCCACCTATCAATATTCCATAAGAACAGAACAAGAAATTAAAAAATTGCAGCACAAGGCAACACAAGGACAAAGATAGAAAAGAAGGAAAGAGCTGTGTAACATTTTACACTTCTTAGGATGCATCAAATTAGGGTTTGCATTTTACATGAATAGAAGAAGATAGCAATGTATGCAGAGGCATCTACACTACATGATAAACGTATGGTAAATAGAGCTTCTACAAGAGGCGCTAGTATGGTGAGGTTTCAAGTTTTGTGCAGCTCTGTGCAAGCCATAATGACATTTCATTCCTTGATCTCAAACTTGCATCCATACAATGCACAAAAAATTCCTCAAAATCACAATCAAAAGGCTGAGCAGTGCATGGGCCTGGGGGGTGGGGGAGCAGAGGAAAGATACATGCAATCAAATAAAAGTTAAAGATTTAAACAGATAATGGAAATAACCTCTGTTTTCAGAACACATGACCCTTGGCGAAAAATTACTGGAAGTTTCTTATAGTTGATATCAAATTGTTGGTAGAGCAGTTCATTTTTATCTTGCTTTTGAGTGTCCTGCAGATATGATTGAAGGAACACATGAAAATAAACATGATACAAAGAAAATGTAGAACGCATAAATGATTAGGAGATGGAAAATATTCTTAAAGAGACAACAGAACTTAAG
Organism: Bruguiera parviflora; assembly: GCA_019804595.1. NCBI lineage: Eukaryota > Viridiplantae > Streptophyta > Magnoliopsida > Malpighiales > Rhizophoraceae > Bruguiera > Bruguiera parviflora. The sequence continues at coordinate 6,381,918 of CM034060.1, forward strand.
CTCTGAAATAAATAGAAGACAGCATATATGGTGAATGAAAAACATTAAACTAGCTTTGGAAGATGGGTGAGAGAGGGAGAGAGCATGAATTATTAAGGAATCAGAAGGTCAAGGGAACTTAAAGATAAAAACACACAAACAAAAATGAAATGCAAGAGCTGCCCGAATATGGCAAAGCCTTGCATACTTAAAAACACTCATGAGAAACTATGTCTGGACACATTCCCTTACGAGGACATATGAAGAGATGGAAGAAAGAAGACGACTATGCACCTTCAAAATTTCACAAGCTTCATCATCAGTTTTTCCGGATTTAACCAGCATCCAGAAACAAGTGTTATATAGATTATTTACATGGCCTGAAATCAAAGAAACAAGTATTATAGATTACTTCATGTAATATTATAGCTTTCTCTTTTTCTACCCAAGTATTCTTACAAAGAGTTTCTAATTGAAAAGAGGTGCTTATATACTATCCCCAGCTGGCACATACAGTCATACTGTCTCCACGCAAGAAACTGTTGAAGAACCTCTACACAGGCACAACTTATAACCCTCCCACGAAATGGAGGGGGGAATCCCAACTCTTTTTGAGGGAAGAATTCTTTCCACCTTGTGACATATGTAGAAGTGAAGAGCGATACAATGAGGGATAGAATTTTACTGCAATGATCATTTGGGAAGCAAGTTAAAAATTGTTTTACCAACATAAGGACAAAAGGATTCAGATGAAAAGAAAAGCAAGAAAATAAATTCACTCGTCCCATAGGATAAGGCACTAGGAAAATTAGAGAAGAGAACCATTCAGCAAACTGTCCCAAATATTATTAGGATAATTCTTGCATGGAAGTTACACGGTTATCCTTTAAAGTCCATTTTTGGACATTTATCAGATCATCTAGTAGGATAAAAAGGTGAGGAAGTACACACACATTCTTATGTTGAAGAAAAACACCATAAGGCTAAGAATAATTGCCTGGCTCGCCTCTGGTAGAACTTGGTTGTTTTCTTGAAAACAAAACTGCAAAATTTGCATTAGCAAAAGATAGAATGATTGGTTTCAGAAAAAGAATAAACTTGCAAATTCAAAGCAACAATTATAAATAGACAGCACATCACCTGTACTCATCACTGAAGCCATAGGAGAAAACTATATCTGGGTATTCTTCCAACACAGAAGTTGCGCATGCATTCATCAATTCCAGAGCTTTCAAGTCATTTGGCCTTTCAAACCCATGTTCTTCAGAAAATCTAAAGAAAGGAAAAACTAAAAATCCGCATGAAAAGGGAAAAAACAAAAGGAAGGTGAATGGGGTATGGGACTTCTACCTCCTACAATTGCAGCCATCAAGTTGAACAACTATGATGTTAGGGGGCATGACCTGGTCTTCTACTTCGAATGACTTGACATACTCATATTTGCTCTTTGCCATTTGGGACTATTCTAGTCAAGCCTTTCATGAAGATTATCAAAACAGTCAGCAGGCAAGCAGGCTTCAAAGAACCAACAAGCAGTTAAGAGCAATTGCAAAAACAGAAGAAGAAACCTAAAATGGAATTGATTAGAAAGCACCTGTGATAGTGATTAACTGTAGCCAAGTCAAGTGCATTTCATTTCAGTTTCAAATACAACTCCAAGTTAAAATTATAAGATAAGCTGACAGGCATGGACTGGAGACTTCAAAGCCAACAGGAAGAATTAAAAAAAAAAAAAAAAAAAAGATAGCAAGCCTTCAAACATGCCTCCATCAGAAAGAACATTTACATCAACTATCAAGCCATTGGAATACAAGCCTTCAACTGTCAAGCCGACAGGCATGGACTGGAGACTTTAAAGCCAGCAGAGAAAAAACAAAAAAAATGCATGGCAAGCCTTCAAGCATGCCCCCATCAGAGATCAACCATCAAGCCATTAGAATACTAACATAACTTCGGAAAATAGAAACTTTTTGAGTCTTAGATCCTTTTTTTTTTTATTTAAAGTTTGTTCAAAATAGTTGTTTTCATGTAAATCTAAAGTTGAATAAATGCCAATTAAGTATGAACAAGAAATCATTGCCGGAAAAGGAGAAACTCAATCACCTTCTTTAGGCCACACTCAATTACTGAATGTAAGCAACAAAAAAGCAATACAAACTACAAAAATTTATGAAGTAAAGGAATCAAAGAAAAAAACCCATCAGTGAACCGGCGGCTGCATGTGTGCCTTTTTGACACGATGGGTTTGACAGCAGCGGCGGCGGCGGCGGGCGGTGTAGCTCCACGAGCGGCGAGACTGGTCTCCGGCGTGGGTCCAACCGCACACGCACGTGCACAGGACTTTATATGATAGTTGCTTGCTCGGGGTCTGCTGTTAAGGGTTTAATTAAGCAAGAGATTAGCGATAATTTAATATATCTTTACGTATTTTCGCTTTTGAGTTTGGGACATACACATCATTACGAGGATAATAGGTCGTAATTAAATAAGAAAATAATAAATAATTTTAAATTAAGTAAATAAAAGTAATAATTAGTATTTTTATAATGATTTGTTTTTTTTTTTTTTTGTTGTCCGAAAAAGGTTAAGAACTTAATTTGCATATTTAGATGTAGATTACAAGGGTATTTAGCATTTTTTGTAAATTTTTTTTAAAAAATTTTCTATCAAATAAACAACAAATAATTGTGAAAAGGGGTGTTTTTGGTTTTTTATTTTACTTTTTTTTTGGTTTTTGGTAGGAATTAGAAATCTAAAAGATTGTTTAGTACGCCGAGAAAACCGTATCGTTATGCTGATGCAGCGATCCAAGCCGATCAAGGGACAATTCCAAGCGATTGTGTTGGCCTTCTAGCGAAACATTTTGATGGCCCACATATCTCTGTAATTTTATTTTCTTAGCCGTGCAACTAGACTTGATTGAAAGGTCAACAAGATCCCTCATCGATTACAATTCCAACTGAAACTAGGAAGGCCGACCCAATTCTCGGTTCAGTTCAACTCCGATTCCGAGCATTAATTTGGAACACGTAAATGGCTAGTTTTACTGTCACTATTACTTCCCGAGGGCTACCTCCTATCACCCGCGATAACACATGCAAAATGTCACATCGGAACGTAAGTTAACCCGACCTAGCTACCACCATTTCCGGAAAATATACACTGGCATCATCCTTTTTGTTGTTACACTACTGGAAAATATACAGTTAAGCTAAACCATATGTCCCCAAATACTCCTGCCTGGTGTGATTAATCAGTAGTTGCCTTTTTTGTAGGGCCTAGCACCCCTGAAAAGGCCACGGTTGTGGAGGTAGGGACCGGTGATTGTTCCGGCAACTCACAGACACATATCATCATCAGATCACCATCGCAATAGACAGTATCAATGTCACCACAGAAGGCAGATGCACCTTAAGGAGAAACAGTTTCAAGCGTCCTCCGCCATCATGGGTCCTTGATCCCAAAAGGGTTTTCTTCTTGTTTGCCACCTCCTAAGTTTACAACCCTTTTAAGGCCGCAGAAAGCTCAGTCATCAGCCATGAGTTTGTCGCGTCCATCTTTTTCCAGTGCATTGTTTAGAGTAAGCTCGTTTACTTTCTTTTGTGGCAGGTCAAGCATAGGAACAATTCTGCCAATATGCTTGACACTTTCAGTTGGCAAGCTCAGCCCAAGTGATGATGCTCTTGATTAAAAGCAGCAACAATCTGGACTGCCTCTGCCAGAAAAGCAAAATGGTCATTGCTCACCATAGGAGCAGAAATTTGAGTTAGAGATAGGGACAAATGCGATCAAGTGATGATAAAGAGTGCGTATTTGTGAGTTACAGGCTTCTTTTGATGAGGTTTCAATGAAATGCATGACAGAGCGCATGATCAAGAAGGTTGGATTATGAAAGCTAATTTATGGCCTTAGAAATCAAAGCCAGCAGCCCCCAACTGTTTTTGAGGCCTTTAGTGAATTTCTGAGACAAATACAAAGACTTAATGCATCGTGACAAAGAGAAGGGATCTCTAGTTTTACATTTATATGTACAGAGAAGAGGGGCAGGGTGGAATGCTTTGTTGCCCAATGTTATTCAATCTGCATCCCCCTGGGGCTAATGGAGAATGGAATACTTACTTTTGATCTCTCCCCTTTTTCTACATTTTTTACTTTCCCTTACCATCCCATTCTGTTTGCTCTTTTTCGCATTCCCACCTAGACTGGCTCATTTTGATGTGCATGGCTTTCATGTGCCTGTTACAAAGAAAAGGATATGGCTACAGACATCAGATTCAGAGGCAATAAAGAATTAACCATGAAGCAAGCATGCATGCTCAGAAGATTTTGAATGTTCTCTTACTAAATATTGTGCAGTCCCCAAAGTGACTCATGGGGAGAAGGGAAAGTCATGATAATAGATATTATGCATAGCATTGACTCGAGGTTCAATCAAGGCTCAAGTCGTTGCAGCAAGTACAAGCATTCCCAACTCAAAGTGTACGTTATAGCCTCTCATGAAATGGAGGGAGAGAAGCAATGATTATAGGATATGTATCTAAAAGGAGAAACACACTAAATGACTATCACCATTCAAAAGATACAAACAGTCTCTCCACAGGCCTTTGTGCCCGGTTGAAACTGAAAGGCAAAGTGCACAGAAGAAGGAAGATCCAATACAAGACAAAAAAGAGGAAACGTAGTAACATAAGAAAAGTGTGGTTAAAGAACACAAGAAGGTCAATAAAGACTCCTTCTACAATCAGTATTTGTGGCCACAAGAATGCATATATAACAGAAAGTCTGCGCGCCATAATGCAGAGTAGAAACCTAATGCATTTGTCTGATACAATATAAGATTTTACTTCAGTAAAAGTTTTGGCTGTATTATACAAAAATATAGAATTTGTCGATGAGGAGGAGCAAGATGAATGTTTCATCCAATTTTAAGATAAAATATGCATCCCTCGGCAAGTGAAAATATTCCTTTTACAACAAGGATCTTTAATATGTACAAGGCATATGATTTCATTCCAACATATAATCTTATCATCACTTTGAGATTCATGGCATTGAACATTTGTTCCCTTAAGTCCACATCATCCTCTATTAAGTACTATATTCTCTTAGCTCTGGAAATTAGAAATATAATATGTTTATGTATTGAATATGAACTTAAAGTTTTGCATCATTCTCTGTGAAGCCAGAATCTCACAAAAACTACCCTGACAAAACCCGGTCCATGTTCTTTGTGAACCCAGTTTATGTGCTATCCAATACATTATATGTCCATTTTTTTATAAGTCTAATATATGTCATCTGTTATCTAGAACATATCATCTTTTGAGGGAGAAGTGAAACTCCATTGCACCTGCCTGAGCTGTGTTCAATTCAATCTATTTGGCTTCTCGAATTCCTGAAACAGAGATTCATAGCTTTCCTAACATAAACATTCAATTATATCTCAACTGCTTACTCTTGCATTCAAAGATGAAAGAAAGTTCAGAAGGCTAAACTGGATTATATTTCCAGCAGCAAAAATTCTGACCTTATTTCATTGTCCAACTCAAATCCTGCCATTTCTGCCTCCTTCAAAATCCTCTTACACTTTGAAAGCCTCCCAGAAACCATGTAAAGTGATATTAAGTCCCTGTACAAGTCATATGTCGGGGAGAAACCTGCTTCCTTAAGTTTTGAAAAGTACCTTCCAGCCCTGGAGAGATCATTCAAGGCAACACAAAGTTTGATAACCACCCGATAGGCTGGAAGATCAAGAAGGCAATTTAAATTCTCCATTTCCCAAACCAAAGACAGGGCCTCCCTGTATTTCATCTCAGAATAACGGCTGTGAATGAGGATTGTGTACATAACCACACTTGGTTCACACAATTGCTTAAACCAATTAAAGAGGGCCTCTGCAATGTGAAATCTTCCAAGCTTGACACAAACTTTCATAATAGCAGTACAATCCTGCTGGCTCAAGTTCAGATCTTCCCTTTCCCCGAGTTCATCCAGCAAGGTAGCTGCAAGAACATGTTTATCTGGGTTCTTTCCGAGCTCCAAAATCAACTTGGCATATACACTGGGTTCTATCATTCTTTTTTCATGCTTAGCAGCAAAGAGAAGTCTCCAAGCAAGCTTTAAATTCCCACCTCTAACGAAACCTCGAATCATTGCTTCAATCACACCCTGGCTTGCCAAACTTGTGAACTTGAGCAAATCAAATGGTATTTTCAATGCATGATTCCTCGCTAAGACCTCCACCGTCGAAGCTAAAATCCGGTCATCTGGGAAAAGTAGTGGCTGTCTCTGAGCCCAGCAGAAGGTCTGCAAAGCTCGATCTGGAAGGCCCATGTGACCTAACTCTCGAATTGTCAATGACAATGAACCTTTGCGCAGAAAACAAGTGGAATTATCAAGAACCACAGAAACATCTTGGTCCTGGCTCAGGGACTTAATCCGTTTGGCTAAACTAACAAGAAAATTGGGATTTTTATAAACTTTGTTCAATATAGGCGAACGCAAAGAGAATATCCTTAGATTAGCCAATTTAAGGCGTTGCTTAGGAGTGGGAAATCCTAGGGGTCTGAGTTTATAAGGAAGTGGAAGTGGGAGGGGCCTTTCTCTATTATTGAATTTCCCTGGCTTTTGTGGGATCCTCCCTTGAAAAAGAGATGATATTGCTTCAACCTCAAGCGATTCCCACTCAATGTGACTGTCTTGTGCACCATCAACATCCTCATCTTCTCCTTCTCCTGCCTCTTTTTCTTCTTCATCTTCTTCAAACTCAAGATTGAAATCCTGAATCAAGTCCGCCAAAGAAGGGTTGGTGGTGTCAATGGTTGTCTTTCTCAGAAACAAGTTAACTCCAAAATCAGGAGGAAGCTGTGAGCGTTGCGCATTGCGAAGATTTCTGGGTAGCTGTTTGTAGTGGATTCTTGTATCAGAATAAACTACTGGCCGCCTTGCACATATCTTCATTGTTGCGAGGGGATTCAAATCGGATAATCTTGTCATGGTCATGGATAAGAAACTGGTATCCATCGTCTTCCAAAAGAACTGGGCAGTCAGGCTTGTCGAGGAACTAGAAAGCAGAAGTGTAGACCAGCATTGCACCTTCTGTAGCCGCTCAGCTAATTATCTCCATTAGCCTCTCCACATCATCAATCTGACAGTTGTAGACATAGCTATAACTAAACTGGTTCTCAAGCCAAAACAACTCGCCAAATTTCGAATATCAAATGCCTAAAAGATATGTTCTTTCCCATTTTTCTCACGACAAAAGGCTGTTTCCTGAACAGGATTAGCAAATAAACGGCACTAAATTAACCCAACAACGAAATTTACACCAACATAGATAGCACCCACTTTGTCTGCTTGCTTTATTATCTCCGTTAGCCTCTAAAAATCATCAATCTGATCAATTGCAGACACAAAAAAAAAAAAAAAAACTAATAAATTAAATTAATTACCTCAATTCATTGCTAAAGTTTCAAAGATGCAAACCAGAAAATAAGCGATCTTTTTTTTTTTAAGTTTTTACTTAATAGACAAAACTTGTTTATTTAATAGGAATGATAGATACGCAGCCTCAAATTGCTGTCGAAATAAACATTACCCCCCAGAAAACAAATGGGTATTTTCCGGACAACCTCGGTCGACCAAGCAGTGTTCTAACTGGCCCAATACAACGTTGACCCAAGCACCGTCCCCATCCGGCGAGCGGGTCTGCTCCGAGTATGGCGAAGAAGGGCGCTTGAGACTGAGGTCGAGTTCCACCGAAAAGAGAGATTAAGCGGCGCCGTTTACACTTCACTCCGAATAGGAATAGGAATAATCTGTATATGCAATTAAGTGTGAGTGCAAACGGCGCCGTTTTAAACAATTGGCACCCCTGTCCCGGCTGGATTTTTGGGAGTTGGCACGTGCAGTTCTTAATCTCAGCAATCAAAGGTTTAAAATTAGACAAAACGTGTATTGCTTAATTCGAAGGGTGTTCCCGATGCACAAGTTTTTCTTTTTTTACTATGCTAGTTTTATAAAAAGTTATATGTATGTAATTTTATTTGATTTTTTTTATAAAAAATAAATATTTTTATAAATTAAATTATGACTGTCTAATAATCGAAATATAATAAATTAATTTGTAATGTTATACGAATAATTATTATTTATATTTTAATTAAATTATAATTAATAAATTTACTAAATAATTTTATTTTATTTTATTTTATTTTATTTGAAATTTATAACACATCAAATAATTTTGATTAGTGAGAATAAATATTAAATTAACAATATATTAAAATGTGTCACTGTATTTTCATTTATCAAAAGCATTTGAGAAAAAGAAAAACTCTACAATACATAGTGAGACTAAATGAATTCTTTTATTTATATATTAAAAAACTCTTATTGTACGTAGACCGATATTATTATTATTATTTTGATAATTTTATTCCTTTTTCTTTTCCCATTTCATATTTGACAAAAAAAATTTACATACATATATGCTAGTTATTGCATATGGAATTAAAGATGCCTCTACTAACTAGGATTCATACGACAAGAAACCTGGGGAGCCCTACTTTGTCACCTAGATTTCGAACATCTTCTTGCACTTTCTGTCTGTATTCTCCAAAGCTAAACTTCCTATAAATTGAAGACTCACAGCAGCTCTGTATCTCTGTATCATATGAAGGACAGAAGAAATAAGCTGCAGAAAATCTCTCCACCTGTGGGTTGGTAACAACTCGGTGTTGAGCACTCTTGTAAATGTCATTGCTCCAAGCCTGAATATCATCGTAGGAGCAATATCAGTTAGTTATTTGATATTAAAAAGAGAAAATATATTTGTTCGTTAGGTACACAAATGGTAGGGGTGACAAATGAGTTGATTGAGTTTTTTTTTTATTATTTTTAAATTAATTATTAAGTTAAAAATTTAAATTTTACTGTAAAGTATTAATAATAATTCATTTTAAAATAATATTTTAATAAAAAAATAAGAATACATATAAATTATTTTATATTAAAAGAGATGATAGACAATAAGTTCCAAATGACCCAAATTAGGGAACTAAATTAATAATTATATAAGTATAATAATGAAAAATATAAATAAAAAAAAACTCAATTTTTAAAAACCGAGGTCAAAGATAATATTTTATAGATATTTGACAAAAATTTAGAGAAAATATTTAATATTTAAAATTTAAAAATATTAAACTTAGTGAGTATTTGGATTAAAAAAAAATCAAAAGAAAAAGTAGTGCACATTGATGAAATTTAATTCATAGATCTCGAGTGTGAACCTCAAGCGGTTTGAAAAAACTCCTAAAAGTAATGCATATGATTGTCTTCATGTCATTTAATTTGTACATTAAATTAAAAATATCTTATAAATATACCTGAAACAAGTCTCCAATGTTGATTATTAAAGCTCCGTGATTAGGCTTAACAGCAAACCACTTCCCATCCTTCACCAATTGCAAACCCCCAACTTCATCTCGGTGCAAAATTGTCAGAGAGCCACTGTCAGTGTGTGGCATGAGGCCAAATGCTTGTAAAGGGATGGGGCATGGTGGGTATCGGTTCAATCGAAGGTAGCAAGTGCTTGGCAAACAATTTTCCCGGAAGAAATTAGATTTTCCGCCCAATTTCTCTGCCAAAATTTCCGCTAGTTTTGTTGCTAAATTAGCAAATGCTGTGGCAAACTGTTCCATTGAGGAACTGTACGCAGATTTGTTTGGAAAGAAAAATTATCTTTTATTAAAAAATAAAAAAAAAATAAACAAATAAAAAACACACAGAGAGAGAGAGAGAGAGAGAGAAGACAACTGTTGTTGTTGCCTTTGTTATGTGAATGATATATATGTCAATAAGCTAATCAATTCATAATTATCAAAACTAATTGGCCAAAAAGAAAAAAAGAAAAATCAATGCACATATAACCTTAACTTTCTTTTTACAAAACTACAAATTTTATTCATAAAATTACTTACACTCAAATTATTACCGGATTCGACATTTAATGTCACCAAATATTCACGAATCAGGTTTAACCTAATTGGTCAGAGTAAAATTCTCACGAGAGGTGAAAGTCTAAATCTCAATATTTTTCTCATTTTTTTATTATTTTTATCTGGGGGATATTCCCATTTGTTACACTCCGCACAATTGTTTCCAAACTATGGGGAGGTGGGTTCACACTGATTTCTCTTGACGAGATGGAACCCATAAAGAACCAATCATAAGCATTTTCTAACAGAGAGCAGAGCAGACTGGCAAGCGCTCTGAATTCCAGCTAGCTCACCCAAAATCATGACACCCATTCACGGGAGGATGTGCTGATAATCTCCAAGTACAGCAGACCAATCAACGATGCATGCAAATAAAAACGTTCTCGCATGATTTGATGTTGTCAAAACACCTGAGAACCGAAGGTGGAACCCCTGCATGCTAACATGCGTAATAATTCTAGGCTCTGAGTACGGTGATATACGATTAATTGGCAGAATAGATAGAATGCAACATGAATTGTGGTACTCAAGTATAAAAAAAAAAAAAAGTTTATGATTATTAATTATAATTAATGGTCTGGAATCTTATTTTATCTATTCCGTCTATGAGTTGTGCAATCCTTATATCATTTTTGATAATTTTATTGTCTGTATAAAATCCTTTAGGAAAATATTTTACATATAAATAAATGTTACAAGTTATAAATATATTAATGTTGCATGTTTTGTGAAAATTATTGATCAACATTACAAATTCAAAGTCTATTAAGTGAAAATTTACCTCCACGAATGATCATTTTGTATATATTTCAATAAATTTTCCTATTACGCTTAAAAATAAGCCTATTAAACTTTGGGGTTGGGGAATAACAAAATTTTTTGCCATATTTTGGTGTTTTACCACCAAGGGATCTTGAGATACTAGCATGTCCCTACCCCCTTCCATCATCCCCGATTGGATTAGTCTTTTATGATTTATTTGTAAGCTTTGGTACTGAAAAACAAGAAAAAGCATTATCTCTCTCTCTCTCTCTCTCTCACTGTGTGTGTTTTTTCTTTTGAAGAAATGGTTGTTAACTGTGCATCTTCTGGCCAATTCATGAATTATTGTTTTTTTTTTAAGATTCCATTGGATCTTTTGAGCAGAGAGAACAGATTGATTTTAAGTTTTTACCCTATTACAGTATCATATGAAGCTAGCTGTGTATGAATCCGTGGCTCTCCTGATGTCTACATGTGTATATGAACATCCCTAACAGCTATTTCTAAACTTGTCCATCTAATTAAAATTGGGAAAATATTTTATACACAAAATAAATCTTAAAAATATCCCTCGGATTGGTTTATAAGAATGAACACCTAACAAAATTGTCACGAGAGAACTAAAATGTAGAGTGTGTGAGCCAGGTTCAACCGGGGGACCTGCAGTGTGAACTGAAAAAATGGCGAAGCCAGTTCCAAACCGGACTGTAAATTAGATCCGACTAAGAATTGAAACTCAAACCAAAATCTGTTTTATTTTTCCTTGACCACAGAATCGGAGCCGCTGGTCCATGGTAAGACTTTTCCATGGCCTTTTTCTTTTATTTCTTTTATTTATTTATTTATTGTACCTGGGATTAAAATTTTTTATTTTGATTTAAATGATAAACAAATAATGGGAGGATGTAAGATTGGTGAACAGAACTAGATCTGAGCTGTCAGTCACAATTAATTATTATTATTATTTTTTAATCTGAATTTGAAGGTTGATATCTCACCCATCCCGTCCATCCCCTCCACCAAATCCCGAATGCCTGCAGTCGAACCCAAAAGGAAAATAAAAGAGAGAGAGAGAGAAGAAGAAGAAGAAGAAGAAGAAGAAGAAGAATGCAAGAGGGCTTAATTACCTGAAGCTATTGGAAGCATTGGAAGGGGAAATATCGGGCATGGGAATGTGAAAGGCTTCAGACCAAGACAACTGTGTGAGACAAGTAGCCGTGGGCGTCCCCCAGCGGTAAGTGCCAGCAGAGAAATTCAACAACTTGCTCTTTGTATCAAAAGGCTGCTTGAACACCTTCACTTGCTCTCTCCTCATTTTCTCCAAGATTTCACGTGGAACCCCATGGTTCACCACCTGGAAGAACCCCCACTCCCGCGAAGCCCTAGCTATGTCCTCCACGCACTTCCCTCGCTCCTCCTCCGGCAGGCTTAACCGGCCGAGATCAATCACTGGAAGCTCGCATTCCTCCGCTGTAATGCTAACGATGACCCCATTATCATTCATTTCCGTGGATTTGTGCAAAAGGGTGTTGTAGGCTTCTCGGAATGGTGGGTCATGATGAGTACCGTCCATGCTCAAAGGCTCTATAAGGGTAAGGAAGGAGAAGTGGTAGAACTGAATAGATTTAAAGAAGAAAATTATAGCTTATATGCATAAACAAACACACTGAGTATGATATTTTCGCAAAAAGATAGAAAGACAAAGATGTATAATCTAAATTAAAACGTACTTTGTTTGCTCCCTTCTTTTTAACTCTGTTGAAAAGATTTCACCTCACTAAATCCTTCTCTTTTTTTTTTTCTTTTTTTTTTTGAATAAGACTCATACCATATATCTTTATTATTATTAAATATATATTAATGATAAACATTATAATTAACAGATAAAAATTATAATTAACAGTTATGAACTTGAATTTCGTTAAAATTAAGATTGTGGACTTGAATTTATCAATTATATGTTTGAAGTAGAAATGCCATATTTATATTAGCTAAGGCCATGCAATTGTAAGTCCCACCACACACACACGAATTTAATTGAATGTTTAATTTACAGGTAAAATACGCGTGTCAATTTTCTGGCAACAACTAATAAAAAGCCATACACTAAAATCCAGGAAGTCGGGAGACAGACACACAGGCTCATTCGGTGGGACCCTGTTAAGTTGTCGATCATACATGGATGGGCATCACTCCGTTAATCAGGCAACTAAAAATTCCTTGACGCTCTGGCCATTTAGTAGACCATCACTATGCTCTTTTTTGTCTTTCGCTAACAATTTGGAAGCAAATGGAATTCTTGTGCAGACAATTTTCTTTCCCAGTATTAGAGTTTAATATATATGATATATTTTTTAGTATAATTTAATGACTTAAATTTTTATTTGGAATGATAAAAAGAGTTTTATAATTGAAAATTTTTGTGGTCAAACTATTGTATTCATTTTTCTCATTTAATCGTAAATTCTCTCTCTCTCTCTCTCTCTCTCTCTCTCTCTCTCTCTCTTGTTTTAATAAGTGAGGGGTCATACTATTAAAGAGGGGAAGAAGAACATAAATTATTTAATTATGAATTTCTATGGGTATAACAATATTATCCTTTGTTCGTCTTGCTAGAGTGGGCATGCTAAAATTAGATATACAATTCATTCTTGGCCTCACTAACTGCTTAATTTTTAGTTGAAAAGACTTCTTGACAACCAAAAACACTTATAGGGTAACTAGCTTCTTTTCCTTTTTTTTTTTTTTCTTTTTTTTTTCCTGGGGTCTAGTCAGCGGAGAGTTTGAACCTGATTGTTAGAACTAACATCCTTTGAATTCCCCCCCCAAAAAAAAAGAAAAAAGAAAAAAAGAAAGAATCGTGACTATTGAAGAGTGTGAGAATATCTCACACGCAAATTATCAAAAATTTTGAATTCCCAACTCACTCCAGAAGGACGAGAAAGGAAAACTCCTTTGGATACGTGACTTCTAGTAAATCTCGTCTAGGAGTTGGCAGTGTAACGTCACGGAGTTATTAGAAAATTAATCTATTGGGGCGTACAAATATAATCGCTTATATTTCTCATTTTTCTTAATGATATAAGAGTAGGATCACCGCGATTCGTCATATTCTCTCACACCAAAATTATCAACATCTTTGTCAATATTCATAGACACGCCGTGGGATGACCGCGATCTGTCAGATTCTCTCTTATCGAATTTATCAACATTTTTGTCAATATTCTTGGACACGCACTGATCCAATGAAATTATGAGTTCTCGACATTTCGTGTCAAATTAAAGTCTCGCGATGTGAGGAGTAAGCTCTGATACTACTCTATTATGAGGTTATTATCAATCCCACAATAAGAGAGATAAATTCTGATACCACTTTATCATGAAATTATTCCTTTCTCTCAAAAGACAGTTTATTGAAATGTGCAATACGTCTATTTATAAAAGCCAAATTCTCCTTTTTTTTCTTCACAATAAGATAAGAGAGTGAGATTACTGCGAACCGTTACACTAAGGTTGTCCCAGTGGACTCAAAGTTAGAGATTCCATTATGAAGTACAAATGTAAAAATTAAAATATCTTTCAAATTCGTAATTATTATTAGGAGGTAGATAAGTACCTTCAAAGGAATAATGTTCATCCTCTTAAAAATATTCTTAATAAGCATGTCAAGAATTCTATGCATGGATGCCGATGGGATTAACCATCTACAGCTCGAACCTTTAGCTAGCTAGACCATTAAGGTTTCAAAGTATTCTGATTTGGGTTACACTTTTTTTTTTTTTTTAAATTTTTGTATGCACCGGTTGTTTTACTGTTTTTTATATATTCTGTTTATATTAGTTCAACGTCATAGTGGTGCCGCCTAGTGACCTAGCATTATGGGTGTAATCATATGCTTAACATATTGTGCGGCCCAATAAATCTTGTGCGTGTTTCTATGTTTTTCTGAAGAAGAAGAAGAAAAAAAAAAGTTACAGAATGGTAATTATGTTCGTGAAAGTACATACAAGATTATAAATAAATCTGAAATATAAATATACAAAAAAAATATCAGTTTAAGTTTATAGGCGTATGATTTTTAAGAATAATTTTACTTTTAGAAATATGTTGTGTATTTTATAAGTGAAGTAATACAAATAGCATTAACCAAAATTTCTGCCGATGTGCACCTCAGATATAAAGTAATAAAAATAATATTAATTTATTATACTTAATAAATTTTAACTTTTTAAATTATTTTTAATTCAATATCTCATAAAAATAAATATTAAAAATGAGTGTCATTTTGAATTTGTGTCATTTATATATGCATACATTCTTTTTTATGTTTTATTTTTTTTTATGAAATATAAGGCAAATATTATCTTATAAATATATAAAGTAAAATTTTTATTTTTAATATAAATAATACAAATATCGGTATTTTTTTAAAATTTTTTTTAATAATAATATAATAAAAATAATTTAATAAACACATGTCAATATAATATAATCTAAAATATATATAATAAATTTGAAAAAAAAAGACCATTTAATTTGACCTTAAATAATCCGAGAAGTCACAAATATAAAAT
This sequence comes from Bruguiera parviflora, assembly GCA_019804595.1. Taxonomy (NCBI): domain Eukaryota; kingdom Viridiplantae; phylum Streptophyta; class Magnoliopsida; order Malpighiales; family Rhizophoraceae; genus Bruguiera; species Bruguiera parviflora. Next base: position 6,397,234 of record CM034060.1, read on the forward strand.
AACAAATTAAAATTTTTATTTTGTTTTTATTTTTCTTAAAATAATTCATTAGAATTGCTTGAAAATTTTTTATTCCTATTTGTGTCTTCTTAAATTATATTCATGTAGTGATGCTTAAAAAAAGAAAAACATATAATACAGTAAATTAACTGTATTTTTTATATGTATATCATCCAATGTATTATTAGATAGTTAAACTCTATATTTTATATTTTATATTTTATTTTATTAATAAGATCATTAATTTGTGAATTATGAAATTTATAACTTTATACCCTTATTTATAGTATTAGAATTTAAATGCTTCATAATAAAAATTTAAGTGTTTAACTACTAAAATATCCTAGAGAACATGTTTTTTTTTATTATATTTAAGCTTGCTCCCTATTTCTCTTATTTGCTATCAAAAACTTTTTTTTTTTTTTTGGTTTATACTCCTTTTTTTCTCTTCTATATGCTTTTGTAGTTTATTATTTATTATCTAAATTCTTTTCTTAAATAATAATAATAATAAAAACACTAAGTAATTACAAAACAAGTTTTTTATGGTCCACGTGAAAAAAAAAAAAAAAAGAAGTAAAAAACAGAAGGTCGCAGCCTAACCAAACAAGAATAAATATATGTTTAAATATGCAAAGTTATTAATATATGTTAGAATATTTATTCTAAACGTCAAAAAAAAAAAAAAATCAGTATACTCTTTCTTAGATTCATTTCATTGGTTAGGCTACCATATGGTACATGCTTCGTAGGTCACGCTACTATGTGGGGCAGTATTTTAAAAATCGGACCAACTCAGTTGGTTTAATTAAAAAATTAAAAAAATTAAGAATTAGTTCATAATTCATTCTTTTTTTTAATAAATTGATTAAATTAAAAATTGATATAAAAATTAGTGAACTAGTTAGTTTACTCGAAAACTACTCAACCGAATTCGATTTTCCTGGATGAAATGATAAAAAAAATAATCAATTTCTTTTTTTAGTTCATTGGGCCCAATTTTTCTAGATAAAATAGTGAAAAAATTAAAAAATTTTAAAATAATGTCGTATTTATGTTTTATTAATTTTAATTGTAACATTTTTCTTTGGTCTATTGTATTGCTATTAAAAAATCAAATTTATTATATTTTAATTTTTATATATAAATGCTCTTATAAAACATATAATTATATATATATATAATTTTTTATGTATTTAATATTAAATATTACTTTTATTAATTTAATTTTAATTATATTGTTTAAAATAATCAAAATTTGATTTTTCAAATTATTAGTTTAAGTGAGACTGTAATTTTATTTAACGAATTATATATACATTACACTTACTCTCTCTCTCTCTCTTAATTTTAAATTAAAAAAAAATCAATTGTTATGGCCTTGACTTTCGAGGGTGGAAAATGAGATTTCAATAATTTTGACCAAAACGCAGCGCACAGACTCCTTCTCTTCTTCTCCACTGCGTCTCTCATTCTGAAAACAAAAACAGAACGAACAAAGCCAATCCCCTTAGTCAAAAAAAAAAAAAAAGAAGCTACAAGTCCTCCCGGCCGATAAATAACCGCTGTACCGGAGATGAAGATGCTGCCGTGTGCCGTTGTATCGGCGCTGCTGCTCTCCGTCTTCGTCTCTCCATCATCAGCCATTTACTGCGACGAAGACGATTGCTACGATTTACTCGGGTGGATCAGCCTCGCAGCTCCGTTTTCCTTCTTCCGTCTTTGCCCTTCATTTATTTCACGAATTACTGATTTGCCACTGCTTGCTTGCATTTTGTCCTTAGGGTTTCTCAAAACGCTAATGCTTCAGAGATCAAAAAAGCTTACTACAAGCTCTCATTGAAGTAGTAAGTCTTACAAATTTTGAATTTTTATGCTCTCTCTCTCTCTCTCTCTCTCTCTCTCTCTCTCTCTCTTATAATTTTTGGGTCGTTGGGTTTATGGTCAGTCATCCGGATAAGAACCCGGATCCGGAATCGAGGAAGTTGTTTGTGAAAATTGCAAATGCTTATGAGGTAATAATCTAATCTTTGTCTTTTGATTCATGGGGGGGGGGGTTGATTTATCTATGCTTACTTTATTGGGTTCTGCGGTTTATGGTAGAACTTCTTGTTATTTATGTATTTGGTTAATGTAACTAATTTTTGGTTTTTTAAAAGCTGAACATGCATTCAAATTGTTTCCATTCAATTGCATTTTGATCTGGTAATTGGAGTGTGTGTGTGTGGGGGGGGGGGGAGATGTTATGGGAGGCAAGTGGGGATCATACTGGGTTTAATATTTGTTAATGTAATTCATTACTTGTTTTAAGAGCTTGGGATGAAGTACATTTGTTGAAATCGTTTCCATTGAATTGCATTTTGATTTGAGAATAAGGGAAATGTTAAGGGATGCAAGCTGGGATCGTGCTGGGTTTCATCCTAATATCTATTCTGATGGTAGAATTCCTTTTTGGAGTTTTACTATGGTGATGAGTGATTACTTTGAATTCCAGATTCTGAAAGATGATGCTACTCGGGAGCAGTATGATTATGCAATTGCACATCCTGAGGAGGTGTGTTTAGTATTGCGCATTTGAATGGCTTCTACCCTATTTCCCCCTCATCTCCCGGGTAGTGATATATATGAATTCTTTCAAGCTTTCTGGGCCTCAAAATAAATTAGATTATCAATTCATAGAGGTAGTGGAGCTTAGACTTTCTACTGGGTTAAAGTATTTTGGGAGGAAGTTCATGACAAATGATCATTTAGTTAGGGAACCTGGGAGCATACATCATATTTTATTACTAGTAGACCTGCCAGGACCTAAATCCGAATGGCTGCATGTTATCTCGTAGACAGATTTACTCTCTCTCTCTCTCTCTCTCTCTCACCTCACACACACACACACACACACTTTATTGCTATTGTGAAGCAATGGATGAAGTTATAGCATGAAATTTGCAACAGCTGCTCTTGTGCTAATTCTGAGCATACTGCTGTTTTTTTGTTTCTTTTAGGTATTTTACAACACAGCCCGTTACTATCATGCATATTATGCTCACAAGACGGTAAGAAAACGTTTTTGTTAGTTAACTAGTTCAGCAGTCATGCTGCTTCAGCTATACTTTTGGTAGATGGCAGCTAAATATAGATATTTTAAAATTTGTCATCTAACAGCAGCTTTGATACTTTCTAGGATCCTCGTTACGTCTTTGCTGGAGTTATTTTGATTCTCTCAGCATTTCAATATCTAAATCAGTGGACAAGGCATAACCAGGTATTGTTTTGTGTGTTGTGATCCTTAAGAATGTTTGCATCTAAGATTTTATTTGATCCTTTTGGCTGTTTGCTGGATGTTGTTGCTTTTGCATCGGTACTGGCAAGAACTTTGATTCTCTTTCTTGGTCATTCTTATTGCACCAGGCAGTTGCAATGGTCAAGAGGACACCTGCTTACAAAAACAGACTACGAGCATTGGAACTTGAGCGAAGCGGGGGAGCTGCAAATAAGAAGAAAACCAACAAGCAGATTGACAGGTATACATTTATTTGATCCTTTGCTAAAGATGCTTGATGTGAATTTGCTTCACTAACTGTGTGTCTGATCAACATGAATAATTTTCTTGTGAGCCTCTACTAGTCCCTTGTGTAGTATGTATAACATGTTATTTGTCAATGCATAGGATTGGGCTGTCTGATCTATAATACCTGGTTCTGATTTACAATAAGGTAAGTCACAAGTTTTTCTCACAGGAAAATGGAGGAAGATCTAGGCAAAGAACTTGAATTAGACATAAAGGGTGCTCAAAAACCTTCTGTCTGGGAACTTATTGGTGTCCGACTCATTCTTCTTCCCTACACTATTGGCAAGGTAAATCACCATCTTTGTTTTATCTGTTATGTTGTTCGCTGACCCAAACTGCCACGAGACAGTGATGAAGGAATAGGATGGAGAGGCATATCCTTTTATTAATTGATCTTTTATCTTCCATTGTCTTCGAGAAATGCACACTTGGAATCTATTGTTAGGTTTTGGACTACCAAGCTCGCTGATTAATTTTCTTTCCACCCAGCTGTTATTGTGGAGTGGCCGCTGGTTCTGGAGGTACAAGGTACAAAAAGCTTCATATTCTTGGGAAGATGCATCTTACCTTACACGAAGGTCCCTGAGAGTCCCGCTAGATGCATGGGGAAGCATTGGTAACTGATATCTCTACATATCCATATAAATTCTGACACTTCTAGTAAAACATGCGAATGAGTTTGATCCAAGGTATTGTATTTATTCTTCAATAAGAAGTTGCTTTCATTTGTGGTTTTATCAGATGAATCAACTAAAGAAGGCCTGGTTCGGAGGTGTTTATGGGAGAAGACCAACTTGGAGAGCTACCTAGCAGAAATGCGCAAAGAATCTAAACGCAGAAGATAGCATACTCTTTTTTTTTTTTTCTTTCAATTGGTCTCCCCATCTGATGCCATTCAAATGTCAGCAGCAGCACAACTCTTCCGGTTGAACAATACAGAAGGGTGTACGTGTACACTGGCAATATAGGTGATTGTTTCTGATAACTTGAACCAAAAGGCAGAGCAAGATTATTGGTTTTTTTTTTGTTTTTTTATAAAAAAATTTAATTTTTTTATTTTTTTTTGTGTCGTTAAGTAGTCCAATGTGAAACCCCTGTGCCGATTCTCCCAACCAAAGTTGGAACAACAAGGTTTTTGTTGCCAATTGAAAGCCGTATTTGTTTCCTTCAATTTTTTCTTTTTTCTTTTATATTTTAGTAATATTAAACGACTCACTTAAATCCGCAATAACTATCAGAAATGATCCAGATGTGTAAGCGATTCGAAGCCTGATTTTTAATTTGATGTGAGCTCAATCTAACAAGAATTAAAACTTCAAATGTTGTATAATTGGATGCTAAATAACTCGAAATAATTTGAATTTAATATGATTCCAGTTCGGAATAATTTTCTTCTAAAATGACCTCGGGAATTACGCCGAGCTCAAAATAATTCGACTCAAATAAAAGTGCAATGGATTCTATATATATATAACATCTTTAATAAATTTGGTGTTTTTTAATATATAATTTTAAAAGATTATATTACTTTTTATTATAATTAGTTTTTAAAAAAATTCAAAAAAATTAATATATATATACATATGTAATATTATATTTAAAAATTTATAAATTAAAAATATTTTTAAAATAAAATATATTTATCAATTATTATTTCATATATATATATATATATATATATATATATATATTATCTTTAATATATTTATAAAAATAAAGGTTTATGTGAATGCTTTTTAAAAATAAAAAGATTTAACAATAATATAGATATAACGAATGTTGATTGATATAATATAATTTAATAAAATTATTTTATTAAATTTAATATTTAAATAAATAAATTATTAAATAAAATATATTTTGATATATATATTTTATTTTTTAATGTAATTAAATACATTTAAAAATGTTAAAAATTAATTGTATATATATATATTTGAGTATATTCAACACATTAAATATCGGACACGTGTGCACACACGTCGTCGTCTTCTTCTTTTCCCCTCACGCACATCCTCTCTCTCTCTCTCTCTCTCTCTCACACACACACACACACACACAGACACACACAGAATGGACCTCTGTCAGGTTGAAAGCTCTTTTCAAAATTTCAAAGTCCTACTTCCCTTTCTTTTTTAACTTTTTATTTTTCGCTAATTTTACGTTTTTTTTTCCTGTTTTTGTTTTCTGCTTTTCTCTTTTCTTTTCTTTTTTTTTTTTTTTTGGTTTTTTTTAATTGGGTGGTGGGGTTTGAAAGATTGGTGACTTGGTTCCACTTAAAGGAGATTTGGAGGAAGAAGACACCTCAATTCCAAAGCTACCCATCTCCAATGGCTCCAACATCATCGGCCGGAATAACCTCGCCGTCTCCGACAAGAGGCTCAGCCGCCGTCACATTACTTTAATCGCCTCCTCCTCCTCCACCACTTTAACCGTAGTACTACTTTTTCTTTCTTTCTTTCCTTTTTTTTTAATGTCCAGTACTCTCTCTCTCTCTCTCTCTCTCTTTCTCTATGTCCACTGGCTTTTCAAGAAATAAAAAAAAGCTATACTTATCTATTTATTTATTAATAATTTTTTATACTCTTTTTTTTTTTCTTGTTAGGACGGTACCAATCCGGTGGTGGTTAACTCCGGCGGCGAAAGGAAGAAGTTGAGACCTGGCGAGCAAGTGGCCGTTGATAGTGGTGATATTATAGAGCTGATCCCTGGCCAACATGTTTTCAAGTATGTGGCATTGGGTAATGATAGCAAGTCATCATCATCTTCTTCTCCAAACTCAAAAAAGAGAGCTTTTGATGGCGGAAGAGAAGCCCTCGAAATTGATCAACAGACTCGAAAGAAGACTCGAGAAGCATCGCGGGATAAAACCCATGTCGCAAATGACCCAAAGGTGATGACTTTATACTCAAGTCGTAAACTTTTTATTCTTTTTATGGTCTCTTTTGGTTTGGTTCGCACTATGGTGTCTAGATATTGAATCCATGCATCCTTTTGGTTTTGAATTTTTGGTTCGAAATCAATAGGTTGAGGGAATGAGGAGTGGAGTGAAAAATTGTGAAGAGGCCATTTGCAGATTTAGTGTTCCTGATGATGAATTGTCAACCATATTTCGGCTGTTGAAAGTGCGGGGGCTCCCTGCCTGGGCTAATACCTCGTGTGTTTCTATTACGGATGTAATTCAGGTAATGACAGTGCTGTTACATGTTCTGCAATTCGTTTTGCTTTGCATTCTTGACATTGATGTTTTTAGATGATAGTATAATTGTGTACTTCGGGCAATGTAGTGTAAGAGCTCTTTACGGTTCAGGCATTTGCATTTTAGTATGGGAAAAATGACATAGAATTTGTTGTGTAAATGATGGAGTTTGGGGGCTGATTGACTTTCTTTTATTCTTTTTTTTTTTAATCTTTTTTGGTTTCCTTAACAGGGGGATATTGTAGTTGCTATCCTCTCAAATTACATGGTGGACATTGATTGGTTGATGTCTGGTTAGTACTTCTTGCCCCAGGTCATCTGCTTTTAAAAGATTGTTGATTACTTGTTTAGATCAGTTTCTTGCGGTCTAGGAGAGTCTCATTCAATAATAATGAGTTTCTTGAGAACTTGGAATTTTCTTTTGCATGTGTTGACCAAGCTCTAGAAGTAATCTTGTTTCCTACGCTACTACCATGGACGTCATTTTGTGGAGTAATAACTGTAATTTTATTGGCAAACTTACTGCTTTGCTGCATTTTACATGGCAGCATGCCCAGTTCTTGCAAAAATTCCTCATGTCTTGGTAGTTCACGGGGAAGCTGATGGTGCACTGGAACAGATGAAGGTTTGCTTCATAGCTTGTTTGCGCTAGGCCCCATTTATGCATTTGAAGGTCTATTTTGGCAGGTTGGACATTTTTTTGGCTTTGTTTGTTTTCTTAGAGAACCAAGCCTGCAACTTGGATCCTGCACAAACCTCCATTACCTATTTCATTTGGGACACACCATTCAAAGGCTATGCTTCTTGTCTATCCCCAAGGAGTGAGAATTATTGTACATACGGCAAATCTAATATATGTTGACTGGAATAGCAAGAGCCAAGGCCTATGGATGCAAGATTTCCCCTGGAAGGATGCAAAGAATCCAAACAAAGGATGTGGGTTTGAAAATGACTTGGTTGATTATCTTCATACATTGAAGGTATCATTATAAGGAGCATGCTAGATACACAAAATTTGTATGATAAAGCATTTCCCTAAGGACTTACTCATAATGTTTTATACCGATATTTGAATGCTAGCAGTGGCCTGAATTTACTGCTAAATTACAAGCTACTGGGAGCGTCAGCATTAATCCATCATTTTTCAGGAAGTTTGATTACAGCAATTCAATGGTAACTTTATTTTCTCCTTTGTTTTTTTTATTTTTTTGGTGGTGGAGGGGGCACTTGGGGATGAGAAGGCATAATTTATGTGTCTAACTTGTTGTTATGCAGTGATACATAAATATTACATGGTTCTTAGGTCAGGTTAATTGCATCTGTTCCCGGATATCACACTGGTGCCAACCTGAAAAAGTGGGGACATATGAAGCTACGAACTATTCTTCAGGAATTCACCTTTGATGATGAGTTCATAAAATCTCCTCTTGTATACCAGGTATGGTGTGCTCTGCCTTGACTGGTAGGATGACTCATATGTTTGAGTACAGATTTGAATGCTTAATGGTCTCAGCAAGTAAGTGTTCAAGTAAGATGATGTGCCATCTAAATTATTTTGCTGCATGTGGATGTCAATGCTAAGCAGTCTTAGTGATCAGCTTCATGTGCCAAACCAAAATGACAAATCATTTTAACAAGTTGCTCTAGTTAGGTCATTCAATTTCAAGTCTCTACAAATGCATGGAATTTTTATGTGTGTATGTTGAAAAGCAGATTGCTTTTTGAATTTCAGCTGTAGTGAATTCAATTCATTGGTACTTGTTTCCCAAATTTAAGAATTTTAAGTTTAATTGAAATGTATTCTTACTCTGTTGCAGTTCTCATCTCTTGGTTCGCTGGATGAAAAGTGGATGACTGAGCTGGCTGCCTCAATGTCATCTGGATTCTCAGAAGCCAAAACACCTCTTGGTCTTGGAGAGCCTCGAATAATATGGCCTACTGTAGAAGATGTCAGATGCTCCTTAGAGGTAATAACAAGTAGGTTGTTTTTGTTTCTCTTTTGCAGTACCTGGCATTACTTTCAAGAATTGTAATGTTATCTTCCAGATAACTCCATGTTTGACAATTTTGGTTGACATAGCTGTCACAGCTTTTCTCCTATGTATCCATTTGTAAGATGCATGGCACCATAAACCATACAGTTAAAAAGCTTGGAACTTGGTGGACTTGAACTACCCAGACTTGTGTGCACATTTAGTGGGAGTAGGATTTTAAATACATATATTAAAATATTTTTGTGAACTGTGACATGGACACTACTGTAGTGAGATGGCACAAATTCTATCTTTCAATAATAACAATAATAATAGTAATCGCCGTGATCAAGTCTCATATGAGTATTTTATGAGTTTTTCTTTTCTAAGTGACTGCAATATCATTAATCCCCTGGAGAGTACCAATTTAAGGTTCATAAACTGTAGCAAAAATTAGAAATAAGATATCTTGGAATGTAAAAATTTTTAAAGAACATGTGTCTTTTCTTACTAATTTTGCATGTCAAATCTAGGGCTATGGAGCCGGAAATGCCATTCCGAGTCCACTCAAGAATGTGGAGAAAGCATTTTTGAAGAAGTATTGGGCAAAATGGAAGGCTGTTCACACCGGCCGCTGGTACATATCCGTACTTATTTGTCAAATTTTGATAAGAAAAGCCAGGTGGAGTTATGGTTTTTAGTCAACCACTCGCTTTTAAATCTAAGGCCTTGTTGACTAAATATCTTGCAATAATACATCATGGATGACCCATAGTTAAACTCATTCTTATGTTAGAGATACATTAAGGAAGATTATCTCTGGAAGTAGCTGATAACATTTTCTTCTCCTCTTTTGTTGTTAATTACAATGCGATACTTACCGGTCTTCAATCCAACGTTTCAGTCGTGCAATGCCACATATAAAGACATTTGCTCGATATAACGGCCAGAAACTTGCGTAAGGGTTACAATCTAATGAACTTGTGCTTTTGTTATTTTTGGGTTGCAAAATTTATAATGCTGAAGTAATATTTAGCCTTGAAAGACAGTTGAATTACCAGGAGAAGTGGTTCTATTTGTAATTGTTGAACCTGAATTGGTCTTTTCTGGCAGTTGGCTATTGCTAACTTCAGCAAATCTAAGCAAAGCAGCATGGGGAGCCTTACAGAAGAATAACTCCCAGTTGATGATCCGTTCTTATGAGGTATTGTGGATCAGAATTGTGCCATGTTGAAGATTGGTGTTGTGTGCAATACCTATTGAATAACTTCTTAAGTGTTCATTCAAAATTTGTTGACAAATGGAATATTACACTTTCTTTCTCTTCTGGATTGATTCTCTAGTGTTTCTATGCTAGCAATTATTAGGTCCTTGCCTCCATGGGATTGTGGATGCCTGATTTTATTCATTTGATGTCCTTTTTGTTAGCTGGGGGTGCTCTTTTTACCATCATTGTTGACAATACCTGGTTATGGATTTTCTTGCACAAAAAATGGAAATGGACCGGAGGTAATGGCTACATCCTCAACTTTCTTTCGATATCTGGATGCTGGATGCTTGATGTATTAAGGAGTTTCAACTTCCAATATGAGATCAACTGAAGTAAGAATGTTTCCTGCTTGTACAAGATTCAGGATAAACATGCATCCAAAAAATCTGAACAATCAAAGTTGTTGAAATCAAAACTAGTTACTCTGAGCTGGGAAGAAACTGTGGACTCATTGTCAGAAGTTATTCGTTTGCCAGTACCTTATGAGCTTCCTCCCCAACCGTACTCTTCTGAAGGTCATTTTCTGTGTTCTTTGTATATTTCACCGTGTTTTTTCACTTGTTCATTCATGTGACTGCTTTATCTGTTCTGCAGATGTCCCTTGGTCTTGGGACCGACGATATAGTAAGAAGGATGTTTACGGTCAAGTTTGGCCAAGGCATGCACAGCTCTATACATACGAGGATTCTTGACCCTCTTGTTTCAGGTGTTAGGTTCTTTCGTCAGATCTTCCTCGTCCTTTCCCAAGCGAAAACAGATCTTCTTGCTAAATTCAAAAGCAATGATCAGTTTTGCTCAGTGGCTCCTTATATTGGTGCTAATGTCCGGAGGTTAGACTTGTGTCAGCCGTTGGATTAGATGACCGAATTGCATCATCAGATTCAATGCCTCCTGCATCTTTGGACGTGCCATCATTCCATGGATGTAATCTGGATTCTTCTAGGAACTGATAAAAGCCATTTCTCAACTAAAATTAGACGGAAGAGAGGAGCCTACAATCATACTGTCAGATTCCTGCAACAGTAATTTTCAGGTTATTGAGACTTTTCCCGAGTCTGTGTTTGTGGTTTAAAGATTATGCATGAGGGTACAAAACGCATCGCGTCCACTATTAAGAAACCATAAAAAGTTTATCATTCCTACAGTTTCTAAAATTGTTGGCTTGGGATACGACGCATGTTCGTGAGCTAAATTTATGGGAAGCTGTCTGGGAGGAAGCTGCTGCCTAACGCCTGCTCATGGAGTTTCATTTGATGGGGTAACGTGAAAACTACAAATAGGTAAACAGGAAAAGACAGATGTAGGTATCAACCAAAACTAGTAACCAAAGTTGAATATCATGATGGTAACCGAAGAGTTCAACAAGAGCAAAGCTAGTCCAATGTCTGGAAAATGGTATCTTTCATTCCAATTTGCTAACAGGAGGAGTTTTACCAAATGATGAGATATCTTTATAACATCAAGACCCTATCCGCCGGTAACATTCCTACGGACAATCGCCCGATGGCAGAAATTTACTCAAACTGAATAAACTTAAAACTTGTTGAAATAAAATCTATTTAATTTGAAATTTGTAAAATTTGAATTCAAATCAGTCAAAACTTGAATAACGCAGATTTAAAACATTTAAAATATAATTTATATGGTGAATTAGAGTTATGATATAGTCAAAGTCTAATGTACCAAAATGCTGATAATATAAGCAAAACTCAATATAAATGTACCAAGGATTCAAAAAAATTAGTTGGAGGAAACCCGATTCGGCACCTTTATTGTCAACCTAGCACATGCCATATCACTCAATAAAACACTCAATAATTTTTAGTATCGATATTATAAATTTGAATAAAATGAGAAGATTTCATCCCTTACGGAAATATAGAACCAAGAGATATGCCAGCAGGGTTAGCTACAACCTAAAACTTACAGATGTCAGTTAACAACTCACCCTTTGGTGGCCGAAATAGAATTTGAAACTTGTGGTTTTTTTTTTTTATTTAAAAAAAAAGTGCACCTCCTTTTCAAATCAAAACCCGTTAGACATATTTTCTCTCTCTCTCCCTCTCTCTCTCAAAACTTCAAATATATTCAGGTTAAATGCACACAATATTTACCACCTTGCATTTCGGTTCACGGTTAGACGATAGCGGATACTGTTACAACTAGGCGCAAAAAGACCTTCACTTCTTGCATACAAAACCACAAAGATTCCCCATTTTCTTCAACATGGATGTGATATTTGAACAACAAAGAGGGAGGCCTTTCTCCATCGAAGTGGGTTTCTTTGATACAGTTCTAGAGATCAAAGAAAAGATAGAGAAGTACCAAAACATACCCATTCACAAGCAAACCCTAGTATTCAATGGCCATGTTCTTCAAGATGAACATGACGTAGAGTACTGTGAAATCCTCCAAAACTCGCGCATTCAGCTCCACATCGCCGCCACGGACAAGCCAGGACCACCTCAGGTCGTCAAGACCGAAGAATCCTTGCCGCCGCCGCTGCAGTCGTCGAGCAAGATTCAAGTTCAACTGAATATCAAGATACCTTCTTCTTCCAAAACGCATGTCTCTCTAGAAATGGACGCAAACGACAGTGTTTTGCGTTTGAAAGAAAGGGTTCATCAAGAATTGGATCATCCTACGGTCCCCGTCAACAGATTGATATTATTCCTCCAATCAAGCGCCGGAGAACTGCAGGATCATCGTTCTTTGGGTGACTGTGATGTGGTGGATAACAGCGAGATTGTCGTCAACGTAAGGCCTTCTCCGGCGGGGTCTGTGGCGGGATCGGGAGGGCCCGCAGCGGCGGCGGGGTCAAAGAAACTGAAGGTGATGGTGCTGACCAAGTGTGGGACCAGGAAGATACCGGTGGAGGTGAACCCATCTGATAATGTTGGTGAGTTGAGGAAGGAGCTGCAGAAGTTGCACCAGAAACTGAATTTCGATCTTCCACAAGAAGGTTACTTTTTCATATGCAAGCAGAACGTGATGGACGACGACAGGTCGTTTCGCTGGCACCATGTCAACCAAGGCGATACCATTGAGATCTTCAACGGCAGTGTTACTGGAGGTTCGTGACTGAATTTACTGTGTATAATGTCATTTTCTTTTGTCAAGGGTAAATTCTCTTGCCATGCATTATGTGGGCTTCTTGGATTGAGATCAGATTGTAACTGTAGAATTGCTGGAATTTCAGTTTTAATGGCTGCAATTATAAGAACCTTTTGATTGTGGGTGTAGGCATGGCCGATGTTGCAGGACTTGCAATTTTTAATGGGTGCATTTGAAAATCTCTTGATTTGAGTTACTTAGCCGTATGCATAAGGTCTGTATGGTATTACTGTTGAGTTTTGTTATTTACAGCTCGGAAACTTAGCTGTTAAGAACCTTTTGGCAGACGTAATGAAAATCTGAGGTAAATAAAAGCACTCTTTTAGAAATGTGCTGTGCTTTTAACTATGAATCAGGTAGCTGTCATGGTGGATTATTATCTTAAAGGACATTATTATTTGTAAATATCTTGATGTACAAATTGTTGGACAAGTTGAAAATATATTATTAGATCTTTAATCTTTATTTTATTAAAAATAAGAAAAGAAATGCAGTAAACTTAAGTTTTCTTCTTTTTCTTTTTTTTTTTTTTTGTGAAACTAATTCGAAAATCAAAACAACTTAATAAAATTAATAGCCTTATCACCTTGAATATTTTCTTGTTCATGTATTTTGTTGTCATTTTAGTCACTACAGTGGTCGTCTATATCTGTGATAACTATATATATATATATATTGTAAAAGTAATTAAAAAAAAGTATAGGTCAACCAAATCCAAATTAAAACTTGGAACCAAATGTCCAATGTCCAAGCAAATAAAGCGACGTTCACTATGAAATAAATTACAAAGCAGTCTACATATTATTAGATTATTTTTCCAATCATAGTTGCTGAAAATAATTTATGTGTGAAAAATATTTACTTGAGAAAAATTTCATAAAAAGATATTTTATTTTACACCATTTGTTGGTGTTGTTAAAATATATTTCTCTTATTTTAATTATTACACAACAAAATCAAAATTATAAAATGAAAAATCTTGATACAAATTAATTATCATTATTAATAAAAAAAAATCTTGGACTAACTCATTCAAGATAAAATCAATTTTGACAATAAATAATAATAAAAGAAAAACAAAGATTTACTAAAAAAAAAAAAAAGTGATGAAATTAAGTTGCGATAACGATCACAATGATGAATTCAATTGATAATTTGTCATTTTCATAAAAAAGTTATTATTTTTTATTTTATAATTATTTTTTATTAATTAACAATTTTTTCAGTATGTTAAAGACAAAATAATAAAAACAAAAAAATATTTTATCGGAAACAAAGTTAAACTAACTCCCTCACTCTACTTTTTCAACAGGAGAGCACAAGGCATTGTAGATATCGTAGTTTGCTTTGTTTACAAATAATAAAGTTGACCGAAATACGCGAAGGCAACAATCAAGATTTTCAATGGATTTCATATTAGCCATCACCTGAGTAGAGCTATGTTACAACTTGAGTTACCTGCAATTGTTGAAGTCTAGTTGGCCATATCTTGAAAAGCAGCACTGTTTGATATCCTTTTTCTTTACTCATGATCCTTTGCCCTAGCTAGCATTAGCCAACCACGACTTTCAAATATTTCCAAACATTGTCAAAGCTACGTTGACCTCAAAATGCAGGTTTGCAAAACTTAACCACAATCCCAAACGGATGGTAATTGCGGGATTGTAGGAGTTGCAGTTTTAATGGCCTCAATTAAGAAGCTTTTGATTGTAGACGTCGGCATGGCTAATATTGTAGGAATTGCATTTCCTATGGGTGCATTTGAATACCTTTTGATTTCAGTTACATGGGCATATATAATATTGCCGGGATTGTGGTTTTAATGGCTGCAATTATAAACCTATTTTATTGTGCATCTGGCAGTTACTTGGGGCATAATTCAAATCAGATTTAGAACAATACATAGTTGCTGCTTTTGCTAATTTACTTCAATGTATTGTATACTTTGCAATGGGAGTTCAGTATTTTATCTTTAGATGGGGCTTTTTGAACCATGCTCTTGATCGCCAAGTAAATTTCACTTAAGACCATGCTTGTAACTCGGTACTATTTCTTCAGAAAAGTTATTCAGTGACAGAAGTAGGCCTCGACTCTAATTGTCTGCATGAATTGCGTTTACGAACGGTTTGATACTTTTGTCTTTAATTTTATATATATACGTATGTACACACACACACACACACACATACCCACACACTCACACACATCCAAAAACAAACCAGTAAAGTGTCACAATAAGTATCAAAAGGATTGATAATTTCCTTTTAGGGTTCCCACGATAAGCAATCTTTGAGCAGGTCATGCATCCAATGGTATAATAGTTGCATCGAATATGTCATCCTCATGCTGTTGGATGCGTGCAAAAAATATTTCTATACTTCTGTACTTGTATGTCATAAGCATCACGACGTCGCCGGGTATTATTTTCTTTCTGGGTATGAGAATAGTCACCTTATTTCTATGTGAGATTAGTGATAAATTTGATCTTGTTCCCTACTAAAAAGAGTCATTTATAGTGCCTTCGACTAAGTTTAGATTTGTCTTACTCGTACCGAATATCTAGTAATTAAAAACCTAAATATTTATTTTGGGAGGCATCGTGTTCAAATCTTGAAAGTGAACGTCTGAGATTTGTGGGAGAGGGAAAAGCAACTCTTTCTTGCGATTCATGATCTAATAATACTCTTGAATTACTGTAAACTTCACCAAAAAAAAAAAAAAACATAATAAAGATTTTTTGATAAATAAAACAGCCCATACAAAAAATATACATATATATCCTCACAATATTTCTATACTGTTATGGATATTTTGCAGAATTTTTAGGAGATTTTAATTTTTTTTATCATTTTAATTATTTAAATAAATATTCAAGTAACCAAGCAACTTACTGGATTGGTCAACTAAAGCATAATGAAACAGCCCACGTTCACAAATTAAAAGACTAGATTAAAACTAGAGTTGACAAATGAACTAACTCAATTATATTATTTCATTTGTTGTATTGTATAGTGAGCACTTAATATAATATTTTGTATATATATATATATATATATATAATTAATTTTTGTTTTTTTAAATATATATAAAATTATATTCAAAATTTTGAAATTAAGACAATAGTTAAAAATAAAAATATGAATTATTAGAATGAATTAAATTTTTTAAATTTAATAATAATTTTGCTCTTTATAAATTGAACAATTTTATAAATAATTTAATCAAATTAAAGGCAATTAACGTGGAGAATTTACTTGAATATCAATGGATAGGCCAAAATAAGCTTTCAAATTGTGTACAAATATAACTACTTATAACTACTTGATTTCATATAAAATTTAATGTGACAAATTTATTAGAATAATAGATAACTTTTTAAATGCAATGAGAGATTTTTAAATTATATAAATATAGATATTATACACCTTAACATATTAACTTAAAAATAAAACGTAATGATTCATAACAAATGATAGTAGAGTTAATCTCAATTTTAACTCTAATATCTAAGCTTCCTTAACTTACTTAGGGTCTTTATAATATGATCATTCATTTTAAGAATTTATCTATTATCTATCTAGTTGAGATCACTTAAGCCTCAAAACACCTTCAAGCGATTTATGATTATGGCTAAAGAGCGTATCGTGATTAATTTGTCATATTAAATTGCCAGCATAAAATTTGAATTAAGGATTTAATTCTCTTTCACTCCTAAGGTATTCATAAAAAAAAAAAAAAAAAAAACGCAAAGTGGTTAACTGAAAGAGCCAAACCAAAATTTATGTTAAACAAAAATCATAACTAGTCAACTGAATACATGTAAACCAAAATTTTTGTTCGGTTTGATCTTTAGGCGTATAGTCCCTTACTTATTATTACCATAAAAATTATAATACTATATTCATTTTGAAAAAAAATTAAATTAAATTATCTAAAAAGTAACTCAAATTAACTTACTTTTTTATATAAAAAGTAAAAAAATTTAATTAAAATAAAAAAAGATATATAATTAAAAATAATAAATTTATTATATTTATAAAAATAATATAACAAATACTTTATTTTAAAACTTATAACTTCTATTATAGCAAAAGTAATAGAAAATATCATAAAGCATAAATTTCCATGAATACCATTCTTACTTATTCTTTAAATACTTCCTATTATCGATTAAAATATTTTAATACATTTTAGCATTTATAGAAATTATCTCAATTTATTTTGTAATTTATTTACTACTACTAATTTTGTAATAAAATTTATTGATATTTGCTAGTTTTCAAATTCTTGAAATGGCAAATTCATTAGACAAGTTTTAGTTTTTACATTTATATTCATCATCGGGCTTACGTGGAAAAATAGGTATTTTTAAGACTTGAGAACCAAAATCCAAGTAGTAGAATATGACAAAAAATGGGACTCATGATTTCTTGTACCCAAGCTTTCCAGAATTTTTCAGCGGACACAGACGGGAGAGTCAGACAGATTGACAAATTTTTGGGTTAGAGACGTGTCCAACACAACATCGTCGACACTATACGGCTATGTTGACACATTGCTGTTAAATTGGGACATACACAACAATTTAGGGAAGAAAGTAGTTTTGACAGCTAGGCATTATTGTAATCCATTAATGTCAATGAAATCAGACAAGTTGACATATATGCATGCATATATACATACATATAGGTGTGTGTGTGGGTGTGTGTGTGGGTGTGTGGGTGTGTGTAGGAGAAAACAAAATCGAGGAACATATCAACAACAAACTTCGTTGTTTGTCCTATTAATAGACCTAAAACTAAACGAAGCAAACATATCAAGTTCCATACCATACCCTTCTTATAGTTATATACAAGGCTTTGGTGATGACAAGCAAGAGAACAAAAGGCAGGCAAAAGATTGAAATAAAGGAGATAAAAGATGAGGATAATAGACTCATCACTTTCTCCAAACGTAGATCCGGCATATACAAAAAGGCGAGTGAGTTGGTCACCCTAACTGGTGCTGAAATTGCCATTGTGGCCTATTCTCCAAAGGGTAAACCCTTTTCATTTGCCCATCCTTCTATTGATGCGCTTGCTAATCGCTTTCTTGGCCATGAGCTGAATCCCAATGATCAAAACACACAGTCCATAATTGAGGCACATCGACAGGCGAGAATTGACGAGTTGAACACACAGTACAATGACTTGAATCGTGAGTTAGACATGCTCAAGGAGAAGGAAAAAGAGCTTCAACAAAAGATGAGTGGTAATGAAACAAAGGGCTGGTGGGGGGCCACTGTGGAAGAGCTCAATGCGCAAGAGCTTCTCCAACTGGAGAGAGCGCTTGAGGATCTCCAGAAAAGTCTGAAGAAAAGTATGTTTGAAAGGACCAATGGTGCGTCAACCTCATCGGTTCCTCCTATGCTCCCTACCTACCCAAATGGACAATCCATTTGATTCCAATGTAAACGAGGCATATCCTCCACCATTTCCCTCCAGGTTCTGACTGTAGTCAGGATCAATAAACTGTGCGTCGTGTCTAGAACCGCACAAGAAAATGGTGGAATAGTATATGTGCATGTACGGAGACTACATGCATCCTTGTGTTGAACTTTTTTTCACAACAGATTATTGAGTCTACATGCATCCTTGATAAGGTACCTTAATGCACCTCACACAAACACCAATTAAACGATTAGGTACTCCTAGCAAACTGAAAACAGTTCATTTTTCTTATGTGCGATGCAGGAGCTTCTCCTTGACCCTATGGTGGTTTAACATGCCATTAAGGTGTTGAATGTTTTCTTTCTTTTCTTTCTTTCTTTTTTTAGGTAATTTTGGTGGATATTTTAGGAGATGTGAGATTTCTTTTATTTTTCATTATTTAATTATTTTAATAAATATTTAAGGCACTGTGTAACTTATTGGATTCTTCAAGCGCATTTGATTAACCAAATCCTAATGAAATAACCTATACTCGCAAATCAAAAGATTAACTTAAAATTCGTGTTAACAAATAAATGAATTGAGTTATGTTATTTTATTTATTGTATTGTATATTGAATATTTATTCATATATTAATGGATGTATCAAAATTTATATATATATATATATATATATATATATATATATATAGTCTTTTTTGTAAAAAAAAAAAAAACCTACAAAAATTGTGTTTAAATTCTTGGGATTAACAGAATAATTAGGAGAAAAAAATGAACTATAAAAATGAATTGAATTCTCTAAGTTTAATAATATTTTCACTTTTCATAAACTCGCCTATTTTATAAACAAATCCACCAACAAGTCATAAATTGTTATAAAATAATCAATAAATGATTTGTACAAATTAAAGATAAGAAATCTCAAGCACTTATTTGAATATTAATGCACGTGCCAGAATGGTTCCGAATTTGTATACAAATATAGCCACTTTTTTTTTTTTGGCAAACGCAAACAAAAACTGCATTTAAATTTGTGCGTTTAACCCAAAGTTCAAGAATACAAAATCAATCGTGAGATGAAGTCAAATTCTTGAGTCCCAAGAATTTCTTCACCTTATGCAAATTCAACTCTATTATTTTTTGTATTGTACTCCATAAGATATTCGGTATCTTTATCTCAAAATAAGAGTCAGATATTCGGTATATTTATATAAAATCTCTAACCTATAGGAGCTGCCAAAATGAGCTAAGGACTGAGAAGAGGGTAACGTTATAGGAGTAAAATAGAGGCAAAAGCACGATGCCGAACTCGAGATCCTAGAGGCAAACCAGAGGGCCATTGGAGAGCATGATCTGGATGCCCGCATGTCGTGTTATAGTTCAATTGCTGTGCGGCCCCTACTCCTCTTTCTTTCTTTTTTTTTTTTTTTGGCAAAAATTGATGGATTTCTAAGATTTATTGATTTTCTAATGATTTTATGAATTTTTATAGATCATAAAGGACATAAGCTTGCCTAACCTAACCTGCTTGGTTGTCCCTATTAGACACTAACTGATCTACCCATCTCTAAAAATTTGACAAGGAAACAAAATGCAATGAATGAAATTGAAAAACCATTTTTGTCCTCAATAATTAATTGCGACAAGTGTGGGAAATTAGGGTCTCTACCATACGATGATTCATTTAAGGATTTATCTGTATAGTTGAGATGGCACAAGCCTCAAGCCTCCAAGCCATTTGTGATCATGGCTCAAGAGCACATCATGATTAATCTGTCCTCTCAAAATGCTAGCATAATCTCTCTCTCTCTCTCTACTACGGGTGTTCAAAAAAACTATAAAATAAAAAAAAAAAAAAAACAAAGAATGGTTAACTTAAAATACTGAACCAAAATTTAGGTCAACTTAAACATAATTTATAATTGGGCAACTAAATCGATGTAAGCTAAAAATTTTGGTTCGGTTTGATTTTTAGGCTCATGATTCCCTACTTATTGCTATCATAAAAATTAAAATATTATATTCATTTTGAAGCTCGCAATGTGTATTACGGCAAACCATTGTCCTCACCCAAAGATTTCTACCATTAATTCCAAACTAATTATTAAAAGAGCCAAGGTCACCCTAGACAATTCGAACTCAACTTATTGGTCATTTCCTTATGTCTCACGTGTGATGTTCTAAAACAAGAAAAAAATTTCATAGAAAAGATCATAAAGCATACGTCAGCATGGATAACATCTTCAACTAATCTTTAATTTTTTTTCCATTAGTGATTAAAAATTTTCAATACATCTTAGCATCCATGGAATAAATTATCTGAATTTATTTTTTAGTTTATTTACTACAAATCTCGTAATAAAATTAATTTGCATTTGTTACTTTTCAAGTAAAATTAACCGTTTTTTTTTTTTTTTTTGGTTTTGGTATCAAATTCATGAAATGATAGATTCATTAGATAAGTTCAAGTTTTTATATTATATGCATCATTGTTCTTGTATGGAAAAGGGGGTATTTTTAAGACTTCTCAGACCTTACATATTCAATCAAAATCAAGTCGATTATGATCAAATTTCAGACTCATGATTTCTTGCCTCGAAGAAGCGTACCCCTCTTTTTCAAAATTTATTGCCGAACATAATTTAGCATGTTCAACAGATGTTCGACACCTGTATGGGTTAGACGAATGTCTGACACAACATTCCCGACGCCATATAGCTATGTCTGCGCTTTTATGTTAAATTGGGATATGCACAACAATTTAGGAAAGAAGATGGTTTTGATAGTTGGGCATCATTTTTTTTTCCTTTTTTCTAAATATGTCAATGAAATCATATAAGTTGACATATACAGCAAATCAATAAACTTTGTTGTCCTATTAATAGATCTAAAACTAGACAAAACAAACTAATCAAGTTCCATACCAAACCCTTTTTATAGTTCTAATAGAAGGTTTTGGTAATGGCAAGCAAAAGAACAAAAGGCAGGTAAAAGATTAAAATAAAGAAGATAGAATATGAAGATGATAGACTCGATACTTTATCCAAACGTAGGACATACATATACGAAAAAGCAAGTGAGTTGATCACCCTAACTGGTGTTGAAATTGCCTTTGTGGCCTATTCTCTAAAGGGTTAAACCCTTTTCCCTTGCCCATCCTTCTGTTGATGCAATTGCTAATCGCTTTCTTGGTCAGGAACCGAATTCCAATGATCAAAACATACGATCCATAATTGAGACACGACGACAAGCGAGAATTGATGAGTTGAATAGACAATACAATGACTGGATTCGCGAGTTAGATATGCTCAAGGAGAAGGAAAAAGAGCTTCAACAAAAAAATATGTGGTGAAGAAACAAAGGGTTGGAGGACTGCTAATGTGGAACTGCTCAATGCGCAAGAGCTTCTGCAACTGGGGAAAGCTATTGAGGATCTCCGAAAAAAAGTCTGAAGAAAAGTATACTTGGAAGGACCAATAGTGCGTCAACCTCATCGGATCCTTCTATGCTCCCTACCCAAATGGTCAATCCATTTGGTTCCAATGTAAACGAGGAAAATCCTCTAGCATTTCCTCCAAGTTCCAACTATAATCAGAATCAATAAAATGCGTGTCGAGTCTATAGCTGCACAAGAAAATGGTGGAATAATGCGTGCATGTATGTAGTGACTGCATGTGTCGTTGTGTTAACCTTTCACTATAATAGATTATTGAGCCTATTGTAGTGTGTGTATGTGTACAAAAAAGAAAACTCTGAGGATGGGTGGCTTCCTTTTCTAGTTCTCTGCCATGTTTTTTTTTTTTTTTTTTTTCAGTTTGCCAAGGTTCTCTACCATTTAGTTCTGCTACCTCATCTTATTTTCAGTTTCAAAGGTTGATGTTTTACCATGCCTTTTTAGAGTGATTCTCCTGCATAGTTATTTTTTTTTTATATTTTCGGCAAAAATAAATAAATTTTGATTTAATAGATTACATAAACAAGATAATGCATCCTTGTAACCCTAAGCCTGTGGGGAAGCTGGTCATGACCCGACAAGCCAAGCGGCACACAGTATAATAGAATAAAATACAATCGCATAGAAAAACAAACAAACGATTCAATAAATAGTTGTTGAAGATCGAGTCATGGTTCAGACACAAGTGGAGAAGTATTCCACGAGAAGACAATGACAAGGTCTCGTAATACACCTCAAACAAACACCAAAGTAAATGATTAAATGCACGTAACTAAAAGAAAAAAAAAAATTGAAAGGAATGAAAGTGGCGACTAAGGGAAAGAGACTGTTTTCGATAAACCATGTGATGGATGGCTCTTCGATCTTCTGGTGGTGTGACACGCCACTGTGGCGATGTACAGTGTTGAATGTTTACATTTTTTTTTTCTTTTTTTTTTTGAGGTAATTTTTGTAGATATTTTTGATATGTTTTAGGAGATTTGAAATTATTATTATTATTTTAATTATTTAAATGAATATTCAAGGTATCAGAAAACTTATTGGCTTATTCAATCTGATTTCCCCAACTAAATCCTAATCCTGTTGAACCAACTCATACTTATAAATTAAAAGACTAGTTTAAAATTTAGGTTGACTCATGAACTATTTTAATCATGCTATTTTATGGATTTTTCTATATATTGAGTATTTATTTGGGTATTAATACACATACTAAAATAATTTATGAAATTCTGTGTGTGTGTGTGTGTGTGTGAGTGGATATATATATAATTTTTCCTCTCTCTTTTGTGAATACACATGAAACTACATCCAGATTTGTGCTATTATGGCAAGGCAAAGTTAACTGGAGAAAAATTAATTATCAAAACGAGTTGAATTCTTCAGACTATAATATTAGTTTCACCTGGTGCTTTCTCTACTATTTTGCGGAGAAGCAAACAAGTCATAACGTGGCCATATTTGGTAAGAAATAATCTATAAACTATTAGAAAATATTATGTAAGCACACTCTCTCTAGTAGATATGATTGAATACAATGTAGTCATATTATATCTATATATATAATATTCAATACTGCGTATGCAATTGTAAAAAAATAGAGTAAATTTTTAGGTAAAAATTAGATAATCCTAAATACTATTTATATAGTTCTAAATACTATTTCAACTAATATAAATCACATTGTGTGCACCTAAATTCACCAAACAATGTGTCCGCATAGCGAGGCCTTAAATTAAGGGCAATGAATCCCGAATTTTTATTTGGATATTGAGGTACATGCCAAAATAAACTTTAAAGTGGTATAAAAATATAACTAATCTTCTCTTTTTTAAACACACACACACACAAACTACACATAAATTTTTGTAATTAACGGAAGAGTCGAGAGAAATCAATTATGAGGAGTTAAATTCTTTAGTCTCGATAAAGCCTTCAACTTCTGCAAGCTTAGCTACGTTGTTTTCTGCATTTTATTCATGAAGATATTCAGTATCGAGATCCCAATATAAACGTGAGATGATAATGAACTCAGGTGAGAAATCTAGCATGGAAGGATATTGCCAAAGCGAGCAGGGTGAGGCGGAAGTAAAATGGGGGACAGAAGCACAGTGTGCAACTTAATTAACGTCCTAGAGGCAAACGATAGTACCACTAGAGGGAGGGGTCGGGACCCCGAATCCTCATTGCTCATTTTGGCAAGAAATTTGATGGATTTTCGAGATTTATAGACTTTCAATTGATTTTATAAATTCTTATAGATTTTCCATGGAGGTGTTAAGCTTTGCCAAACCTACTTCGTTTCTTATTAGATTTTAAATGATCTACCTACCTCTCGAACCTTAAGAAAACGAAACAAAACACAATGAGTTAAATTAAAACACTTTTTTCTTTTTTTTTGTCCTTGGAAATTGATTGTGAGAAAGTCTGAATTAAGGATTTAATTCTCTCCCACTACTACAGGTGTTCAGAAGAACAAAAAATAAAATTGGTTAACCGAACCAAAAATTTAGTTAGTATAAACAAAATTTATAATTGGTCAACCAATTTGATGTAAACAAAAGATTTTGGTTCGCTTTGATTTTTAGGCTTATGATCCTCTGCTGACTGCAACCATAAAAGTTATAATATTATATTCATTTAGAAGCTCACAGTGTGTGTGTGTGTGTGTGTGTATCATGGCAAGTCACTGAACTCACCCAAAAATTTCTCCTGTAAATTCCAAATAACTCTTCCGTCAACCTAGGTCCGACGAGACAATCGAAAATCAACCGATTGGTTGTTCTTTTATTTATTTATTTATTTTCATTTTTGTTAAATATCTCCACCGTGATCTTCAAAAAAGAAGAAAAATCACAGAAATAGATCACGAAGTGTAAATTTGGTCATGTACAATAGAACAACAGTGAACCATGTCATTGATGCAGGAGATGCTGCCTATTGTAAAATGTTAATAGGCACCTACAACAAATGTGTGTGTGTGTGTGCGCGCGCGCGTGTGGCGAATGAATTAACGATGAGAAAAGACATGAAGGCAATCTTGGTGATAAAAAGGTTCTTCAAAATATTTACAACTTTTTAGGCGTCAAAATGTATTTAATGCTAAAGGGCACCATACGTTACGTTATTCATATTGTATAATTAAAAATATAATTTAATAAAAATAAAATAAAATAACATATAAATTATTAAATAAATTACACAAAGTTTTCAAGGAAGCCAAACACAAAACGCGGCCCACCCATCTAACACCAATCATCTGGAGGGCCTGGAACCAAGAAGATTCCCACGCCGGTCCGTTTCTTTTCTTCTCAGGGTGTTTAATGATAAACCCAGAAGAATTGGAAAAAAATTTTCTTCGTGTTTTTCTCATTTCACTCTGTCATATTTATACAAGTACAATGTGTACCCCATACTCTCATAACTTTAGTCCCAATTTACTTAATTATATGTAATTACCAAAACTATCAAATATAGATATATACTAATAAATACAAGATAGTCAAAATTTCAACCACCAAATATATACACAAATAGCCTCCCTCAAGTCATAACATGGAGATCGGAAATGCCCAACTTGCAAAGAATGACATCAAACGAACATTTGCCAAGAGCCTTGGTAAGGATATCAACTAGTTGGTAAGACGACGATACAGATTGAAGAATGATGATACTACAACGAATTTCATCACAAACAAAGTGACAATCAACCTCGAAGTGCTTGGTACATTCATAAAACACAAGATTGTGAGCAAAGTGAAGAGCTGACTGGCTATCACAATAAATTTGCATAGGAGATGAGTGAGGGATCTTAAGAGAAACTAACAAACCTTTAAATCATTTCAATTCACAAGTTGTATAGGCCAAAGATTGATACTCTACCTTAGTCATTCCGATTATTTTTTCGTTTTCTACGAAATTGGAGAATCTCAAAGAAAGACAAAATATGTCGTCAAGGAACATCAAGTCAAGGGGCAACTCACCTAATCCACATCACAATAAGTCGTAAGATGAAGAGAGGAATCAGAGCGGAGCAAAAGACCTTACCCAAGATGAAGTTTTAAGAAGTGAACAACCCGAAGGGCTGCCTCCCAATGACTGTGTTGTGGCTCCTGCATAAATTGTGCCAAAATATGTATACAATAAGACAATTTAGGTCGAGTAATCATTAGGTAGATAAGACGACCAATAAAACGCCGATAAAATATAGGATCAGGAAAAGTTGCGTCTTTAGCCAAAATGAGGTAATGATTTTGCTCTATTGGTGTACTAATAGGTTTAGCACCTAACAAACTGGTTTCAGAAATAATATCGAGAACATACTTTCTCTGACAAAGAAAAATCCCATTTGAATTTTGCATTACTTTAAGATTTAGGAAGTACTTCAATTTGCCAAGGTCTTTCATGTGGAAAGAAGTATTCAAGTAAGTTTTAAATACATAAATGGCATCACTATCAGTCCCACCGAATTGAACTTTGCCATGCTGAAATGTGAACAAAGAACAGTTTAAGTCAGATTGCTGAAATCCATATTAAACCAGAGCCGCAGTCAGCTTAGCAAACCAACACCGTAGTGCCTATCACAGCCCGTAGAGTGACTTATGCAGACGACACACTTTATTCGCTGCAGGTGCCGTAAAGCCTGTGGAAAACATATAAAAACTTCCTCCTCAAGATTGCCATGCAAAAATGCATTGTGCACATCCATCTGATGTAATTCCCACCCACAAATCACTGTTACTACCAAGAAGGTACGAACTGTGACCATCTTTGGAGTAGTGTGAACCTCTCATTATAATTAAGACCCTCGATCTGGTGATTCTTGAAAACAACCAAGCGTATCTTGTATCGCTTGATCATTTTGTTTGCATAATACTTAATTTTGTAGACTCATTTACTACTAAGATCCTTTTTTCCCTTAGCCAAAGTAGCAACAGTCCATATTTCATTATCCTCTAATGCCTCAACCTCCTTTTTCATTGTCTCATGTCAACATGAATGCTGCATAGTCTCTTTAAAACTGGTTGGTTCAATCCCTGTAGTTACTAAGGATGCCAAAGAAGAGGAAGGAGAGCTTAAGGAACTGAGAGCAAATGTATGTAACACATAATCATGCAAACAAACTAAAAGCTGTCGCGCTCGTTTGCCGCGACCAAGATCGTCTGTTACACCCGTAACCTTTACAACTTCAGGTACTGGTACGACCCCATCTGCTGTCACACCCTCTTCCACAGACTGTTCATCATGTTCAGAGGCTGGCAGAGGTGCCTTAATCTCAGGCACGTCCTCTAATATAGAAGGCTCAATGATAGTGGGCAGCGAATCTGGAGTTGCCGGCCTGGCAGAGTCCATATGGGCGAAAGGAAACACGTACTTAACAAACTCAACATCTCGACTTTCAAAACAAACCTTCCTATCTAGATTATACACCCTCCGCCCTTTTTTACCATAAGGATAACTTATGAATATACACTTATAACTTTGACTTGCAAACTTATTCTTTTCTTGATTAATGTTCTTAGCATAGCATAGTCAACCAAATACTCTAAGATGAGAAATAGATGGAGGGATTCCAAACAAAATTTCATATGGAGTTTTTCCACCTAAAATTAATGATAGAGTACGATTAATTAAATATCCTACAGTGAGAATGCATTCTCCCCAAAATTGAATAGGTAAGTTAGCCTGAAAACGAAGTGTCTTACCAACATTCAAAATGTGTTTATGTTTTCTCTCAACTCTTTCATTTTGTTGAGGTGTCCCAACCATGAAAGTCTGATGAATAATGCCATATTCCTTAAAATAATCACCTAAACAAGTAAATTCTGCACCATTATCACTACGTATAATTTTGACTTATTTATTGAATTGTCTCTCAATCATAACCAAAAAATTCTTAACAATACATGAAACCTCATGTTTCCCCTTTAACAAATAAACTCATACACTATAAGAATAATCATCAACAATAGTCAGAAAATAAGTAGCACCATAAAAACTAGTCTCTTGATAAGCTCCCCACAAATCACAATAAATTAATTCAAAGATATCACCAGTTTTATTGTCACTAATAGAAAAATAAATAGGGGTTTGTTTTGCCCGAAAACAAACATTACAAGGTTTATGAACTCTTTTATTTATCTCGATACTACCTTCTATTGGAAGGAACTTTTCTATGACTCGCATAGAGGGATGTCCCAACCTTTTATGCCATAAACTCATATTCTTGATTACAACGGCTCCATGAGCATTGACTAGAGGCTCCCTTCGTACGACATACAACCTTTCAAGCTCTTCACCCACTCCAATCAGTATCCTCAAAGTGCGGTCCTAAACAACATACAAACGATCAGTGAATTTCAAAATATGAACTTTGTCTCGGGCTAATTTTGAAATAGATATCAAATTGCATCGTATTTTAGGGACATATAAAACACTCTTGAGAAATAATTTTCCTACAAAAACTGTTCCTTCTCCTGTTGCCATAACGTATTCACAGTTTGGCATTTTCATGAGACAAGGAGGTATTCCTTGAAGTTCTACAAATGTAGTTTCCTCGCCCATCATATGATGCGAAGCACATGTGTTAAACAACCATTGTAAATACGCCTTACCATTAAGTCTTAGCTGAGCAGCGAATGTATTATTCATGTAAGTGTTCCAGAGAGACTTCAAAGTCTTCCAATCATCTTTACTCAAGGTCTCCAACCCAGTTTTATCATAATCATTAAGTGGTCTCCCATGGGGAACATTAGCAACCGCCCCTACTGTCCCTTGTGCAACATTAGCGAGTGTTACTCCACCACAACCACGCCCCTGGTTACCACGTCCTCTACCTTTTCCTTGAGTCAAATTTCCTGGCCACCAATCAGGATAGCCATTTAGACAAAACCATGTGTCTATGCTATGTCCCAATTTCTAGCAGTGAGAGCAAACTACTTTATTATCTTTTTGGTCCCCCCCTAAATTCCGAGGACCTAGGTTGACTGTTTTCATGGCAAAGCTCACCAGATCAGACCAAATGGGAGTTGCTCAAGTCATTACCTGCACTTGTTCTTGCTTCGTAACTTGAGAATAAACCTTATGAAGGTTTAAAAGAAGGTCTGAAGTGATGATATTGGAACGAGCATTACCATAAGATGATTCATCAAGCCCTATAAGGAATTGATGCACCCACTCATCCTCTTGACGCTATTGAAGTCGTGTGACAAAGTTACACTTACATCTATTACAAGAACAAGTAGGTATAAGATTATAATCATTCAAATAATCTCACAATTTCTTGAGTTAACCATAATAAGCCTTAATCGAATTCCTGTTTTGTTTGCAATTTGCAACCTTCGTTTTCAATTGATGAACTCATGTGTCATTACGAATAGAGAATCACTGTTGGATATCATCCCATAATTCCCTTGCCGTTTCCTTAAATGAGATTGTGGAACACAAGCTTGGTTCGATAGTGTTAAAGATCCATGACACAATTATAAAGTTTACTGTCTACTAATCATTAATTTTATCTGAGTTCTAGTTCAGCTCTTTAATGGTCTCATCAATGAAACCTTGTTTCT
Organism: Bruguiera parviflora; assembly: GCA_019804595.1. NCBI lineage: Eukaryota > Viridiplantae > Streptophyta > Magnoliopsida > Malpighiales > Rhizophoraceae > Bruguiera > Bruguiera parviflora. Next base: position 6,426,806 of record CM034060.1, read on the forward strand.
TCTTTGCCTTCAACGAAATCCTCGTAACCTTAACCCATTTTTCATAGTTTGGTCCTTTAAATTGTGTCTGTATAATTAAATTGCTTAGGTTATCATTCGCACTCAATAAGAACAGCAAATTGATCTTCAAACTTGAAGATTTTTTATCTATCATCGCCCTAGGATTTATAGTTTAGGGGTTCGGTATTATTTCAAAGTAACCACGTTCTGATACCATGATAAACCCAAAAAAATTGAAAAAAGTTTTTTTTTCGTATTTTTCTCATTATACTCCGTCATATTTATACAAATACAATATGCAACCCAAGTTCCTCTAACTTTAACCCCAATTTACTTAATTATGTGTAACTACTAAAATTATCAAATATAGGCTCTCCTAACTTAAGTCTTAATTTATATAATTATATGTAATTATCAAAATTATCAAATATAAATATGTAGTAATAAATATAAGATAGCCTAAATTTCTGCCGCCGAAACTTCCGCCGCCAAATATAGAAACTAATATTTAAGCTCCGTCTAAACGGAGAAGTGGAGTGGCGTCCACGAAAATCCGGCACCATACGTCAACCAAAAGTGGTCGACCGACAACAACAAAAACACAAACACAACCCTACGTCAACCACTGCCCCAACCAAAAGTGGTCGAGGACGCGCCACGTGTCTCATTACCATTGGTCCGTCCCTTTCCTTGACATCCTGGGGTTTTCCTATAAAGGAAGCTTCCCGGAGCCCCCTCTTGCTCACCAAGGTTTCATTCTTTCCCACCGATTCTAAACAACTGATCTTTCTCTGCTAAGCTCTCTTCAACTCAACTCAAGGTAGTAATGTTTCTCTCCCCCTTTTTTTTGTAATTTTTTATTTTTGGTTCAGTTGAATCGAATTGAATTGTGGGGGGTTTCTGAAATTTGTTTGCGGATTGTTGTTGTTGTATATACAGATGCAGATCTTCGTGAAGACTTTGACGGGCAAGACTATCACGCTGGAGGTGGAGAGCAGCGACACCATAGACAACGTCAAGGCCAAGATCCAAGACAAAGAAGGAATTCCGCCGGACCAGCAACGGTTGATCTTCGCCGGCAAGCAGCTGGAGGACGGCCGGACCTTGGCGGATTACAACATCCAGAAGGAGTCCACCCTCCACCTCGTGCTCCGACTACGGGGCGGCATGCAGATCTTTGTGAAGACTCTCACCGGAAAGACGATTACTCTCGAGGTGGAGAGCAGCGACACCATCGACAACGTCAAGGCCAAGATCCAGGACAAGGAAGGCATTCCGCCGGATCAGCAGAGGCTGATCTTTGCAGGGAAGCA